>PVLD010006590.1:0-99232 GCA_004027595.1 Dinomys branickii | reverse complement strand
TTCCTGATTCAATTTTGGCAATTTGTACCTTTCTAGGAATGTGTCCATTTCTTCTGTATTTTCTATCCTATGGGAATACAGATTTTCAAAGTAGGTATTAATGATCTTTTGTATTTCTTTTGGATCTGTAGTGACTTCCTCTTTTTCATTCCTTATTGCATGAATTTGAGATCTTTCCCTTCTTTTCTTGATAAGGTTGACTAGGGGTTTATCAATTTTATTTACTCTTTCAAAGAACCAACTCTTTCATTCACTAATTTTTTTAGAGTTTTCTTCATCTCTATTGCATTAATTTCTTCCCTGAGTTTTATAATCTCCTCCCTTCTTTGGGCTCTTAGTTTGGCTTGTTGCTCTTTTTCTAAGAGTTTGAGGTGTATCAATACGTTATTTATTTGCTCTCTTTCTATTTTCTTTGTATATGCTTTCATTGCTATAAATTTCCCTCTGAGGACTGGTTTCATTGCATCCCACAGATTCCGATAGGTTGTACTTGCGTTTTCATTTATTTGTAGGTAATTTTTAATTTCTTCTTTAACTTCTTGTGTGACCCATTGGTTATTCAGTAGGTTGTTGTCTAATTTCCACGTGTTTATATGGTTTTTGGGGTTCTCTTTGTCATTAATTTCCAATTTTATTGCATTGTGGTCCGATAATATGCATGGGATAATTTGGATTCTTTTGCATTTAGGTAGATATGCTCTATGGGCTAAAATGTGGTCTATTTTGGAGAAAGACCCATGGGCAGCTGAGAAAAATGTGTATTCTGATGCTGTGGGGTGGAACACTCTGTATACATCTACTAAGTCCATCTGTTCACACTTTTGGTTCAGGTCTGTTATTTCTTTGCTGAGTTTCTGTCTGGTTGACCTGTCTCTTTGCGTCAGAGGGGTATTTAGGTCCCCTATTACAATAGTGTTATTAGTTATTTGATTTTTTACATCTGCCAAGATTTGACTTGTAAAGTTAGGTGCTCCATTGTTTGGTGCATAAATGTTTAGGATTGTTACCTCTTCCTCTTGTAGCTTTCGCCAAACTAGTATGTAGTGGCCTTCTTTATGTCTTTTGATTGTTTTTGGTTTGAAGTTTACATTGTTTGCAAATATAATAGCTACCCTGTTTTTCTCTGGGGGCCTGTTGCATGGAGAATTGTTTTCCAACCTTTAACTTTCAACCTATGGATTTCTTTTGGAGTAAAATGTGTTTCCTATATACAGCATATCGTTGGATTGTGTTCCTTAATCCAGTCTTCCAATCTTTTCCTTTTGACTTTTGAGTTGAGGCCATTAACATTAATGGTTATCATGGTTATATGTTGTCTTATTCTAGTTATGTTATTTACTTGAAGTTTTCCTTCTTTTGCTGACTGTTTAATTATTTGTTCTGTTTAGGGAGTTATTTCTATAGCTGTTCTTAGGATTGTGGTCTCCTTTTTCTCTGTCTAGAATATCTTTTAGTGCTTTTCCAATGCTGGTTTGGCACTCATGAAGTTCTTCAGTTGTTCTTTGTCGTGGAAATATTTTATTTCTCCATTGAATTTGAGGGATAATTTTGCAGGATACATCAGTCTGTGTTGGAAGTTGTTTTGTCTTAGAATCTGTAGTATCTCGCTCCAAGCTCTTCTCGCTTTCATGGTTTCCGTTGAGAAATCTGCTGTGATTCTGATGGGCTTTTCTTTATAGGTGACCTGTTTCATTTCTCTGGCAGCTTTTAATATTGTGTTCTTTTGCTGGATATCTGGGATCTTGACTATTTTATGCCTGTGTGTGTTTTTCTTTGGGTTATGGATCATTGGGGTTCTATAGGCCTCGCTTAACTGAACTTCAGTATCTTTCACCTTGTTTGGGAAATCTTCTGCTATTGTTTCATCAAATATTCCTTTTATATCGTTTGTGAGATCTCCTGCTGTTTCACACACTCCTATAATTCGAATATTGTTACGTTTTGCCTCATCTTGCAGCTGTTGGATTGACTTTTCTTGTGTCTTTGATGATATCATGACATACTTCCTTTCACACTCATAGGCTGCCCTGCTGTCTTCAAGTTCTGAAATTCTATCTTCGGTTTCATTTAAAACGGTTTTTCATGCTTTCAGCGTTAGTTTTCAAATCCTGGCATTCTCTTTGGACCTTTTTCATTCTTGGTAATTCATTCCTAAATTGCTCTTGTAACGTTTCCATTTGTTTCCTATTTTCTTCTAGTCTTCTGTCTATTTCTTGTCTATGTGGATGGAACATTTCTTCCATCATTGTTTTCAGCTCGTTTTTTGTCTGAGAAATCATTGCGGGTATGTGGCTTATTTCTGCATTAAGCTCTTTTATGGCCTGTTGGAGTTGTTTCATTTCGGATGCAATCGTTTCATAAGTTGAAGGTACGTGGCTTCCTGGTTCCCCTGTATCTTCACATTCAAAACTTGTTCTGGGTGGGGTTGAGTTTTGAGACTGCGTTTTGTTCCTCTGTTTTCCCATATTTGGGTATCAGATTCAAAATGTGGAGCTATAAATTCCACAGGCAGTTCAGCAGGCAAAGGTCTGCTGCAGAGGCTGCTCCAATGATTCCTTCTCTTTAGGAGAATGTCCCTTAAGCTGTCTGCTGAGATTTCCGCTTCTACTCCCTACCCCAAGACCTGGCTGGGGCGTATAAACAGCTCGCCGCCCCAGGAGTCTTGCAGACAGGCCACTCAGGTGTTCCTTCCTGGGTGGAGCTCCTTCCCCCCTCACAAATCCCTTTGGGGCGCCTAGCTAGCTCTTCCCACCCGGGAGATCCCGCAGTCCTTAAAGTTGCTTTGATGTCACTCGCTGGGCAGAGCTTCTTTCCGATTCAGGAAAAACCGGTTAGAGCACCCACTTAACTCACCCTGGGATCGTGCAGACAGGCATGCAATTCAGATGTATCTCACTGGATGGAGCTTTTTCCTGACTCAGAAATCCCGCTGATCGCAGCTGCTCCAGTTCACGCGGCTCCGGCTGCGGGGGCAGAGCTCTGAGGGGGATCCCGTACCGCTGCCCAGATTGCCACAGTCTGTCCTAGTAGCGCATTCTCTGAGTTTCCTCTGCTCTGCTGCCTCCAACAAATCCTGGTTACAGCCACCTCTGAGCCGATCGGGTTCAGGAGCTGGAGGCGTCCTTCCCTCCACAATCGCTCTCTTGGCTGTAAGCGATTTGAGCCGAGCTGCGACCCAAGCGCAGCACCGATCCCTGGGACGCCCAGCTCTCAGGCTCCTCCCACTTCTCACCGCGCGGCTTGTCAGCCGGCCCTTTAATGCTCAGGCCACGGAGAGCAGCCAGATCAGTTGGAATTTTGCATCCACAGACCGGGCACCCTCGCGCAAAGGATCGGTCTCTGGAAGAGATTCTCTCTGCCGCTCACCTGGTCACCATCTTCCCGGAAGTTGCTTCATCCTCTTGACTCTAGCAGAGGAAAGCTCTGCGGGCCCGTGCCTGCACCTCCGAGCGATGATTTTGAAATCTACATAGAAAGAGAGTTTTGAACAGATTATTTTTTAAAAAGGAAGATATATCTTTTTAACTTTCTTTAAAAAAAAGTTTTTGATTTTTAAAACTTAAGATGTAGGTGTGTGTAACTCCATCTGGGAAAGTTAGAGTGGTTGATCACCTAAGAATTGGTTCTGCTACAGGATATAGAAGCTAAAAAAATGCTGCTTACAGAGGAAATTATATATGCATATATTTTTTCTTTTCTTTCTTTCTTTTTTCTCCTTTCCCTCATCCCAGGTGTCCTTTCCTATTGAGCAGTTTCTTTCCCTTTCACAATATCTATTGTACCTTTGAGATTTTATTTATGCTTCCAGGTTCTTACACTAAGGAGACACTACAGTGTTTACACATGTGGGCCTGACTAATTTCTATTGTGTATTGGAAGGAACGGTTAATGTTTAACGGTTTGATCAAACTTGCATCCCTGTATCTGGTAATCTGAGCAACTACTTTGAAGATAACAACAAGTAATGCAACAACCATTGTTGATTTTCTGTCATCTTATTTTGAAATTCGGTATCTTTTTATAGTTTTTGTGTTGTTTGGTTTTTGTTATTTTGTTTTTGTTCTTTCATCTTTAAAATAAAAACCAAAGTAAATTATATATATACAATGTTAATGTTGGAAAATAGCTTTACTATCTTCTATTCTAAAGCCTTAATTAAATAAGTGAGGAAACTAAGAACAAAATAATGGAACAGTCTTTCCCAAGATCAAATTGGAATTGGTTGGAAGCCAAGAATAAAAGCCAATCTCCTCTCTCCCTGCCCTGGGGCATCTTGCATTGCATTAGGAATTTTCAAAGAAGATATTGGATCTATAATGATGCTTCCGTTTGAAAATCACTCTATTATATTATGATTTTATCCAGGTCCTAAGAAATGACAAAAGTTAACAACAGGGAGATTTTAATTTTAATTCTTTCTGTAGCCTTTAATTCATATAGAGAAATGAGTATGTGATTTAAGCATCACTTATAGCAAATGTTTTGTTTCAAAGTAAGGAAACATAGTCCAAATTATTTATAGTTTGAACACTGGATGGCAAAAGTGAAAAGTACAACCAATGTCCACCCTTGCTCTGTGTCTTCAAGAACTTCTTTATGCACCACATCTTCTTCCTTACAAACAAACAACCTCCACCCATGAAAGTGCTAGGTACTATGTTTTCTCCAGAATATTCAGAGCCGACCTCACTGATACAGACGGAGCTCCTCTCATAGCTATTTTAATGCACAGGCATACCACTAGAATTTTATTTCTAAGAAAGTCAAAATCCAATTTCAGGGCCTCTCCTGTTTCAGATATGGCCCAAATGGAGGGCCAACTGTCCTGTGGCCAAGGAAATGCCACTGACTCTCTCTGAGGTTCTGACAATTGTTTCTGTCGCACCACAGAAGGCTTTGTTCCTGGTTCACAGCAAACTTAAGCCTCAGAAGCTTTCGTTTGCATCTGCAAACATAGTTCACTTTAAAAGAGGAAAAATGACAGTGTTAAGGCAGCTAGAACAAGCCTTCTGCTTCCTTTCTGTGGTGCTATAGTTTATTAACACCTACAGTTTAAGCACTGTCATACTGGGCTGCCTTTGATTTCCTTGGAGCATTTAGTCCTTTCTGAATGTCACTTTAAAACATTTTTTTAATAGAAGCGCCCTTAGCTGGATGAGGTGATCCTGTCCATAAGGACCTCACTGTCTCTTCTGATTTAGTTAGCTACCCCAATACCACACGGACAGGAGCTGATGCTTTCTTTGTCACCCCCTCACCCCACCCAGAACTCCGGTCTCTTCCCACTAAGTGATGTGATTTCCTCACACACCTTCTATTTTCCCTTCAGGATCAAGTGGACACCCTCACAGACATGGTCACACATTTTGAAGAAATAAACCACCCCGATTCTGGGGACATGCGAGCAAGGCAGGAGTCCCTGGCATCCCGGTTTGAAGCTCTGAAAGAGCCTCTGTCTACCCGGAAGAAGAAGCTCATTGATCTACTCCGTCTGCAGCAGATCTGCAGAGACTCGGAGGATGAGGAGGCCTGGATCCAGGAGACAGAACCCTCAGCAGCTTCCACCCACCTCGGTCAGTATGATCTGAGCAGGCTGAGCCATAGGAGAAGATCAAGGTCTGCAGATAAATGTTTGAGACATCTAGGCTAGAATAGTGAAGAGTGGAGAAGTTAGCTCTCAGCTCTTCCCCTTCACACTCATGAAAATTTTTCCAGACCTCCATATATTTTGTAGTTTTAATCATGCCAACAAATACACATCTTATAAATGAATATGAGAAGTGGTATGCATTTGATGCCTCTTGCCTAAGTTACTGTGAAGGTTCTTAACTGAGCAGTCATGGTTCATCCTCAAGTACATTTATACCAACTATTTTCATCTAAGTTATGGGTGCCGCCCTGCATAACTGTATGACCTATCACAAAGAGGAAGCAGCGATACAGTAAGATAGTTTTACCCTTTGAAAACTTCTAGTTTACAAATGTCAACACCGGGACACTTACACTGAAGTAGCCTGGGAAAAAGCGAGGAAAAGTATGGTTAAGAGATTGAAAAGGTACGGTAGGCAGTGAGGATTGGGGATTTTATTTTATTTTATTTTTATTTTAAAAGTAAAAGAATGAAAACATACTAACAAATAGCCACTTACAAAGTAGCACAAGAACAACGCAATCAAAACTGAATTACAGACAAGGTGACAGAGAATTAACAATGCTTGTTGCATTACATACTGATAACTTTGAAGTGTATACTCAGGAAAACAAATATAGATATGCAAGATTGATCAATTGATCATTTACTATTCCTTACAATAAAGCAACATGTCAGTAGTACAACTATGCTAGCTATCCTGCATATACATACATACACACATAATTATCCCTTTCTTCCTTTTCTCTTTTCCCTCATCTCAGTTGTTCTTTACTTTTGAGCAGTTTTCTTTCATTTCACAATGTTTATCACGCTTCCTAATTTATATTCACACTGTCAGGTTCTTACGCTAGTGATACAATATGTTGCTTACACATGCATATCTGATTTATTTCACATATGAGTATGGTCTCTAGTTGTGACCATTTACCTATAAAAGCCTCAAGTTTGTCTTTCTTTATAGCTCAGTAATATTCCATTATATAAAAATGGCACAGTTTTTTTATCCAATCCTAAGTGGATGGACACTTGGATTGCTTCCATGATTTAGCTATTACAAATTGCACTGCTATAAACATGGGTGCACATATATTGCTGTGATATGATATTTTCAGATCTTCTGGGAAAATATCCAGAAGAGGAATAGCTGGGTTGAATGGAACCTCTAGACCTAGTTTGCTGAGGAATCTCCAAAGCAATTTCCACAGTGGTTTCACCAATCTGCATTCCCACCAGCAGTGGAGAAGAGTTCCTATCTCTCCACAGCCTCATCACCACTCCTATTCAACATAGTTCTGGAAGCATTAGCCAGAGCAATTAGACAAGAGAGAGAAATAAAAGGGATAAGGATAGGAAAGGAAGAAGTAAAATGATTGCTATTTGCAGATAACATGATACTTTCCATGGAAGATCCAAAAACTCCACAAGAAGACTCCTTGAATTAATTGACAAATTCAGCAGTGTAGCTGGATACAAAGTCAACACTCAAAACATCAATATCGTTCCTATATACAAACAACAGACTGAGAGAGAAATTAAGGAAACCATCATTTCACGATAGCATCCAAGTAATTGAAATATTTAGGAATCAAACAAAAGAAGTAAAGGATCTATTCAATGAAAACTATAGTACTCTGAAAAAAGAGATTGAAGAGGATTTCAATAAATGGAGAAGCATACCCTGCTCATGGATAGGAAGAATTAACATTGTGAAAATGGCCATACTACCAAAATTGTTGTACAGATTCAATGCAATTCCCATTAAACTACCATTAGCATACCTCACATATCTAGAGAAAACATTCCTTAAATTCATCTGGAACCAGAAGAGACACAGAATAGCAAAAGCAATCCTGGGCAGCAAAGACAACTCAGGTGGAATCACAATTCCTGA
The DNA here is from genome assembly GCA_004027595.1 of Dinomys branickii. NCBI lineage: Eukaryota > Metazoa > Chordata > Mammalia > Rodentia > Dinomyidae > Dinomys > Dinomys branickii. The sequence continues at coordinate 91,688 of PVLD010006590.1, read as the reverse complement.
CCTGAAATTATACTACAAAGCTTCTGTAATAAAAGCAACCTGTTACTGACTCTAAAACAGACCTGAGGATCAATGGAACAGACTGGAAGATGCAGACACAGCCACAAACGCACTCAGCCATCTAATCTTTGACAAAAGGGCCTAGCAAGCTCACTGGAACAAAGATAGCCTCTTTAATAAATGGTGCTGGAAAAATTGGCTTGCTACTTCCCAAAGACTGAAAATAGACCCAAGTCTATCACCATGCACCAAACCCAAGTCAAAATGGATCACAGATCTCAATATTAAAACAGAAATACTAAATCTATTGGAAGAGAAAGTAGGTAAAAATCTTGAAGACATACGAGTAGGCAGAGTTCATGAACAAAAATCACACTGCAAGGGAAACACTTCAAAGAATCTACAACTGGGACCTCATCTTACTGAAAAGTTTTTGCACATCTAAAGACAACACCAGCAGAGTTAAAAAAAAAAAACAAAACACAAATTGGGAAAAAATCCTAGCTGGCTGTCCCTTGGACAAAGGTCTTCTATCTAGATCATACAAAGAACCGAAAATATGAACCTCCCCAAATTCAAAGACCCAACCCTAAAATGAGCATCTGAGATGAATATACACTTCTCAGGTGGAGAAATACAAATGGCAAATAAATATATGAGAAAATGTTCAGCATCATTAGTTATTGGAGAAATGCAAATTAAAACAACATTAAGACTTCACCTCACACCAATAAGAATGACCAGCATTAAGAAATCAACCAATAACGAAGGATGGAGGATTTTAGAAGGATGAGGAAACTCACAGTGGTTGTATTCATTGGCTGATGTTAAGGCTAGGTAACAAATGTAACACTTTTTATAAACTGCTTCGGTGCCTTAAAATAATCCCAAACCTTAAAATTCTTTCTCTGCAGGCAAGGACTTGGTTGTAGCCAAGAAACTTCTGAACAGACACCAAGTGATACTGGCAGACATTGACAGCCATGAGCCCCGCATTCGAGCAATAAGAGAAAGGGGCCACGCCATGGTAGAGGAAGGTACGTGATGTACGATTCCAATCAACTTGGCCCAAACATCACTGCACAAGCCTTCTGTGCAGTCATAGGACTTGAAGAGAGTTTAAAATTAACAGATCCATTTTCCCACCCTATGCTGAAATTCCTTTTGTAACAGGAGTGTATACAGCTTTGTCTATTCTGACAACAGGAACCTCCTAACCTCATGATCTAGTCCTCTTAATTTCTCATAAAGCCAAAATTGTTAGAATGGTTTTCCCCTAATCATAAATAGACTTTCTTGTGAAAGTTATGGAATGAAAATCCAAGTTCTGAAGGTTTCTAAAGCTGGTCAAGTCTCTTTCATGTAGGACTTTCAGTTCTATGAAGACTCATATTCTCAGTGTCTCATTATCTTACTAGTAAAAAGTGGTGTTTCTTTGTTTTTCTCACTTCATATAATTTCAGAGACTGTTCTGCTCGTTTTTAAAATTTGGAAACCTCTACTGCGTACATAAGATGTTCAGATGTTCAGATGGTCATCAGAGGCCAGTTGTTGTATAAATGCAGTGCAGATTATGTTGAGATTTTCCTTTGGTCAAAGGAAACAGCAATATTTTCCAGGCAGTATCTGCCTTTCAGAAGTTTAAAAATGCAGTTTTGTGAGGCTAGGTGTGATAATGCCAGCATTCTGTCAGGTTGAGACAGGAAGATTATAAATTCAAGCCCGCCCTGGGCAACTTAGCAGGTTAGCAAGATGCTGTCTCAAAAAAACAGTTATTTTAAGGGCTGGAAATACAGTGTAGTGCAAAGGCCTCGGGTTCCATCTCCAGTACTGAAGAAAAATTTCAGTTTGATGAGTGGAAGTTCAGATGCCATCTTAGTGATTCAAACCAATTTTTTTATTCCCATGTTTCTATAGAAACTCATCTTTTCTTTCTTTAAATCTTTGAGTGGTGGTGTAGATTTTGTCCATTTATCCTTTTATTGTTATTTTACGTTATCTATTATGAAGTTCCACTAAAATTGTTATGTCTTGCTGATGAATTTAAAATAGTCCTACTGATGTATTCTTCTTTGTCCCTGCTCCTGTTCCTGTTCTAATATACTTAGTTGACCTCTAATACAGACATTTGAACTGTTTCTTCATTAGTTTTTCATGGTTTATGCAGTGGCACCTCAGTTCATGTACTTAATTCATACCACAACTCCACGGAAGGTGGCCTTAGTCATGCTGGTCACCAATGCAGAGTTTGTGAACAAAAGCAAAACTACCAAATGCTTCTGTTTGAACTATTTGCTAATAATTCTTTGCAAAGAGAATAATGCTTCTGTTCAAATTATTTGCAAACAAAAGCATTTCTGAACCAAGGTACTAATGTATTTCTCCATCCTTTTGTGTTTTTAAAAATTATTTGAAGCACATCTTTTATGTCTTCTTTGCACCTGTACTTAGAATGAATCTATTGGATCTTCATGTTGACCTGTTAGTTACAGCTACTTTTTGTATAAGAATGTGTTTATTCTAGTGGAGTGATTTTCCAGTTGCAGCTGGGGTTCCAGGAGACACTTTCAGAGAGTGCACAGTGTAAAGATATTTTTGTAGTAACTTGAAGGTACTGTTCTCTTTATAGTATACTAACACACACTAGTTTCCAGAGCTTAAAAGATACACAGTGATGCCATTTCCAAATTGTCTAATAGAACATATATTTGTATATTCTTTAATGTCCAACTTTTTCACTGTGCTTTGTGATATGACTATGAGTAAATCCAACCGGGTGATCAAAAGCTTTGTGGGGGTTCTCAATAATTTTTAGTTTCACAGGGGTTCTGAAGGCAAAAATCTGAGAGCTATTGTTCTAGGACTTAAAATAGAGATCTTTAATTGGTGACAATATAAGCTCAAGTAATATATCATTTTAAAATCCATAAATATGTATTTCTAGCTTCCCCTTTTACACTATGATAATTGCTATTGGTGTCATATTTTAGTTTAATTATATTATAAATCCTACAATGAATTATCATCATTTTTTATTTATTTTAGTCAATTAGCTTTGAAAAGGATTAAGAAATGAGAAAATTGCCCATATATTTACCATATCCAAAGCTCTTCGTTCTTTTGTATAGATCAATATTTTCATGTCTCACTTGCCTGTTGTTTGAATTTCCTCTAACATTCTTTGTAGTGCAGAGCAGCTAATGATAAATTCTCTGATATTATGTTCATCCAAAGGTCTATTTTACCTTCATTTTGAAACATATTTTTGCCACATATAAAATTGTTGGTTGACAGTTTCTTTTGGTCCTTTAAAAATGCTGCCACAGTGTCTTTCACTTTCTGAGCAGTCTGCTGCAATTACCAGTGTCCCTTTATATGTGGTGCCTCTGTTAACCTGATTCTTAAGGTTTTCTCTTACTCCCTTATGTTCATCAACTTTATTATGATATAAGTAAAAGTGGTTCTCTTTATTTCTTTGGACTAGGAGTCATTGAGCTTCTTGGTTCTACTCAGTCATGGTCCTTCATGGGCAGAGTTTATACTGAGACTGAGTTAGAGGTGACCAAATACTAACATATGACCTTTCTAAAGACTCTACTTCATGTATTACAATCTCCCTCCTCTTTCTTGTGTGGTTATTTGAATGATTTACAGTTTATTATAAATCACAGGAATTCCTGACCACGGTCTCCAAGTTCTCCTTTCCTCATCATCTAAGAGTTTCCTTATGCGTGAGTGGAAATGAGTAATGAGTCAGATACCGCGGTGGACCTCTGTGTGTATCTCTGATGCTCCATCAGTGTGGCACCCTCCTGTTTAGTACTTTACCAAATTCTAGTTGTCTTGGCTTTCTCAAACTCTGATCTCTGTCTTCTCAACTCAGTGTTTGTGTTGAGAAGACTGTGCATTCGGTTTGAATTAGCACTACTAGCACTGCATCCAAACACTGCCCAGGGCACTCCCTATAGCAATTATAGGACATATCTGATTTCTTTCCTTTCTTTTACGCTTCTGAAATCCATCATAACTTATAGTCTGTCCTCTTACGTAGCTGTTTAGAATGGAAGACCACTTTCTATAATAAATCTCTAAAGGACAGAAATCTATTTATTTTACTGTTTAGTGTAGACAATACATGCATACCCTGAGCACAAATCACACGTCTTTCATTTTCTGGTCTGCATTTCTTAGGCTAAGCCAACCTACTCACCATCCCATATACCTGTTTATCCCCCATTAACACCTATTGCTGTTATGTCTCAGGTACAATATCTAATTCCCAGGGAAGTTAAGAAAATGTTCAAATGGGAAGGGGACCAAGGGAGGGAGAGCGGGTAAGGGAGGAAAGGAGAAGCCGAAAAACAGAGAGAGAATAGAAAGAGATATGGAGACAAAGCTTCTGTAAATAAAGAGAGGGAAAGAGGATTGAAGGATGATTAGAGGAATACGAAAAAAAGACTCATGTTATATCATGTACAGGTTCAAAATCTCTCTGGCGAGTGTGATCATTATGTATACCTAAAATATGCCACTAAAAATCATTATCTTTGAGAAGAAAGAAAATTATGATTTAGCTAAATGCAACACCATCCACATGACTCCCTTTCTTCTCCCAGGTTACAAAATGTATTAGGTCCTGCAGGGCATTAATGAAGGTCATACTCAATTTAATGCCCAGCACTAAGGGTTCTTTTGCTCAATTTGGATAGAAATCGCAAATTAGAAAAAGTGTAGCTCTACCAGTAGCTTGGAGTCCTGAGTGGGTATGATACTCAGCCCTCTGGGGCCCAGAATCCCTATAACTCTTAACCCTTAGTGTTACAGCTCTGGGCCCTCAGCCACCCCTGTCCGCTCCATAGTAGCTGAGGCAAACCCTATGCAGCTCTCCATAACACTTCTTAGCACCTTCCACTGGTTCTACTGATGTCTGTGGCCCATCACTGTGACCAACACTAGTTGTGCAAGCCCACAGCAACTGTTGGTGTCTGCTGTGTATCTCCATTGACCTTTGTTGGCTGTGCTAGTCTTTGTTGTCTGTTTTAGAGCTCTTCAGAACTAGCAGCCCCATTTTTTTTAAAGCAACTGCTCAGCCCATAGTACATAGGATACAACTCTGAGTGGATTTACAGGACCTTTGAGTAGTGAATTATGTGAAGATTTACAGGACCACTGTTATAAGAATTTATATGAGCAGGGCCTGTGCTAGAGCATAGTGGTTTTGAGCACCAGAGAATGCCCTCCTAGACTAACCCAAGCCATGTGATAGGAGTGCTGCATATATATTGCTGCTTATATAAAGCAGTAGAGGAAGCAGTTACCTGCAATAGTCAGGGCAGATACCTCCTGAAGTGGGCGTAAGACATATAGAGAACTGCAAGTTTCCTGGCCACAGTCTGGGGGTATATCAGGAGAAGCAGCAGTGTGATAGCTTTCCTGTCCCTGTAAAATGGGGAGTGGATAAAATCAGACCATTTCCACTTTGAGGGGGTCTCTAGGAGGCCTACTGTGCCAGTTACAGCCTATTGGGGTATGGAGACTTGAGGGATGCCAACAATGAGCCCAAGCCCCTCCTTGCTCGCTGCTACACTGGGGGCAGATTCCCATCTACTTCTCATAGAGGTGGCATCAGCACCAGGAACGGCAGGAATGAGAAAGTGGCACTGGAGATCAGCCAAGTTGCATTTTTCAGGGCAGCTGAGAAATAACCTTAGGGGTAGCAGAAGGCTACTGGGGCAAGTTGACCCAGTCTGTCCTTAGGAGACCTCGGGGGAGTAAATGGAAGTAAAGGGAGATGGATGATGGCTGTTGGTAGAACCACACCCCCTTTAGCCGGCATGGGAAAAGAAAAGGTCACATTGGTCAAGTTATTTCTGTATGACTCACCTTCCTTTTCAACTACTGTGTAGGACACTTTGCTGCAGAAGATATAGCCTCGAGGGTTGAGAGCTTGAACCAGAACATGGAGTCTCTCCGTGCTCGAGCTAAGAGGCGGCAAGATGACCTCGAGGCAAATGTCCATTTCCAGCAGTACCTGGCTGACCTACATGAGGCAGAAGCATGGCTCAGAGAGAAGGAGCCAATTGTGGACAATACTAACTACGGGGCTGATGAAGAAGCAGCAGGGGTGAGCTGGGGGCAAGATGAACTTTTTCCAGTGAATACTCACCAAATGCTGCCAAATTGTTCATTCAAAGTTTGTGTAGATTTTGAGACAACTACACATTCCCCTGGGTTATTTAGGGATCTCAGAGTGATCCCCTCTGGCTTTCATCTTCTGGAATACCCTCAGAGTCAACAGCGAGTCCCAAAGATATACTACATTCTTCCAATCCCACCAAACTCCCTTGATTCTCTGATACCTTAACCCAAGAGGCATGACCAAAGATCTATGCTCATCTCTGTCCCATTCTGAACTTCTCAGAGTAACCTCAGACTTCCATAAACAAAACATGTGTTAATACGTAGACATTTTAATTTTTAATTGAAATAGTATCAGACAGACAGATATGTTGTTGCAAGAAGAACCTCAAATATCATAATTGCACTTTATATCTATTTCTTTATTCTGTTCATTGTCCTGTAGGAACCCTGTATAGCATTTCAGAAACCTTAGACATTAGAAGTAGTGAGGTTGTGCATTTAAAGTTATGTTAATATTTATCCTACAAAGTAACATTACCAACGACACCCTCTTTTAGGTATGATGCATACTGATTAAAATGTGTACAAATTTTAGCTAATCTAGACTCTAGCAGATGTATTGAAATGTTGCGCGCATTAACTCAATCTTTGAGTCTTGCAAACACAGGATTAATAGAAAACTCTTTGTAACAGAAGAAAAGTAGCTTTTACCAGGATTTAAGGCAGTCAGCATAATCCAAAATAATAGTGGTCAGAGCATCCCACTGGTGTGTTGGTTGTTCCTGCTGCCTTTGTGCTGATGATCTTCGTATCTGTAAACCCAGGCTCTTCACAAGAAGCATGAGGCCTTCCTGGAGGATCTCACTGTGTTTGGCCAGACTATGAAAGCGTTACAGGAGCGGGCAGAAGCCTGCCAGGTAAGACGCACTTAGTGAAAGCAGAACCCTATTCCTTGCCACAGAGGCAAAGGAATTTTCTTTATTATCAGTTGTTATTTCCTTAAAACCAAAAAACAACTGCTGACAAAATATTGAGTTTTATCATCTTTCAGTCAGGAACTGTAACATCTTCATCACATCAACAGAGGTTTAATTCAGAAGAAACAATTAACATTATCACGTGTTCATTGATGTCTGTTTCACTTTCCTCTCTGATCTTTTCCCTCCGCCCTTCCCCCTCTCCCTTCCTTTCTGCTTGCTTCGCTCCTTTTTAATCTTCTTAATTTCCTTCCTTCCGATATTTTAGACTAACGCTTATGAACTGTCTACCATATGCAAGCATGAATTAAAATCACTCTGACTTGCATGAAAATTACACTTAATTCGAGGACCAGAAATTTAAACAATAAGTGCACATAATACATGCATGAGCAACAACACAAAAGAATCCCAAAAGAAGGAACTTTTCATTCCCCTGATGTAAGAATACTAGAAGACAAAAATATTCCATACCTAAGAGAAACCATTTTACCTGAGTTCTTTTTTTATTTAAGTGTCCTCTTTGGTGTGGATACAAGTAAAAGTGTTTATCTAGTCCATGAAGCATGTGAGTAAATGCACTGACACACAGAATAATCAAGTGTATTAGGGAAATTGGAATGAAATTAGTTGGGAATGTGGGAGCACGGAGGGCATAAGGTGGGAGCGTTATGAAGAGTGATGAGATTGGAATCCAATGCAACATATAAAATTGCTTCCTGTATGTAAAGGAAGAAGATAAATACAGATCAATTATTACATTCAAGGATTCTTTCTAGCAAGAAGCACAGAATTCATATACACATGAACCCAAGAGAGAACATAGGCTCAGTTATCAAATCAACACACACCTATAATGCTCCTGGCTGAGACTTCTCCAGGCTACACACAGAAGGTAGGTAGGAAAATAGACAGGCATACGTGAGCCACATTATAAGGAGAGCAGTAATTGAAAGATATTAAATCTAAGGATGTAAAGTATAAGGTCTATTTTCAATGCCAATATGAGAAACAGGGCAGGTGATTGTTAAAGAAGAGGGGTTACGGTTTGTTCATTCTCTGAGAGATATATTTACAGAAAGTAAAAGTTATGAAAACTTTCCCGTGGACAGTAGTTTATTTACTAAAAGTGAGAGAGAAGACATTTTAAATGTAATTTATGTTCTCAATTTTTAAAATTTAGGGGCTTTACTCTTGCTCTGGTCTACACATCCCTAAAGTACTATACGAGGTCCACAGCTCCTTTACATAACAATTTAAAAACCAGCCAGGCAGGAATTGTTAGTAGAGGCCTGGAGCATGGGAAAGTGAGGATCACAGTGAATCATTCACTGTAACAGTTTTCTGAAATTCTCATATACATAATCTTTTTGGACCTTCGCAGAGAAACACATTACCCCTTATACTTCAAGAAGAACAGCTTAGAACACTTAATGTTTCTGATGAACTGTGAATTTTCTTCCTTGCTCTGTGTTCATATTTCCCTAGCTGCCAATTCTCTGGGACACATTACAGTCCAGCAATATCTCTGAGCAACTTATTGTTCCCCCTTTTTATTTTTGACCTTTCAATATTTATTGATTTGTCCATGTTTGCAGTACATGATGATTACATTGCTTGTGGTGCATCTGTACACATGAATGAGGCATTTTAATTAATTTTTCCTCCTTAATCCTCCCCTCCCTCCCAGCTCCTTCTAACTCTTGGTCTCCCATTTACAAAAACTCCATTTCCATTTTTTTTCTTCAGTTCCGTTTCATTCCTTGCATTTCCTTCCCCTTGCTCCTTCCTTACCACACCTCATGTTCCCCTTCTCATTTGTAACAGGTCTCCTTTTTTATTATGTTTTTTATTTTACCTTTTATTTGTATTTTGGGTTTCATGTATAAGAGAAGCCATGAGATACTTAAGCTGGTGTGTCTGATTTGTCTCCCTCTTGCAGCCGTGGTAGAGGTTCCCCATGGAGGCTTGTCCCTCTGGAGAGGCTCTGGGAACTGCCCACCACAGACAGGGTCCCCAGAGAGATATTTTCAATGGGTAATTTTCATCTCCTTCCTGTTTTATTTTCTTTTTCAGCAACGACAGGCTGCACCAGTGGGAGACGCTGCTCAAGAAGCGAGAGTTCTGGCTTTATTTGACTTCCAGGCCCGTAGCCCACGAGAAGTCACCATGAAAAGGAATGATGTCTTAACACTGCTCAGTTCAATCAACAAGGTGACTTCTCATTTATCTTTGCTTTCATCCACGAAATGGTTCTTCCACAACTGTCTGACCTAATCTGCCAGCTATTCATACTTTGATTATGCAACATTTCTCATCTTTTTATCTCTCAATAAACTATCATTTTTAAAGTAGTACTTTAGTAGTATTTTCTCTGGATATTATACCAGATCTTATACATGCCTTTTGGAATTATAATCCTAATTTTACAGGTAAAGAGATAAAGAATCAAAGAAGTAAGTCATGATTGTTCCTTTCTACCTGTTTCTGCTTGTTTCTGCTCTGTGCTACTCTTCCTTGGTATGGAACGACAATGTCTAGGGTAGGAGGAGCCTAAGAAGAGGCAAATCTTTTATCAGCTTGGCTTTCTTTAGATTTTCTGCCCAAGAGACTTATGATAAAATATTGCCTGAAATTTTTAGTGTGTTTTTCATAAGAAGTGATTTTTTATACTCTGACACCTACTAGTCTCCATAAGTTTCTTGGGAAGCAGAGAATGTGGGATAGGGTTTCTCTGAAGGTCACCGAATGCTTTCGAGACGCAAGTAGCTTCATTATCAAATCAGCTGTGTCTTAGTGCCCTTTCCCTTTGTCTAGTCCTCTTCATTTCATCCCATGATTCCTTACGAAATTAATTGTAGAGTGGTTAGTATGACAGCACTCTAAAAAGAAAAAAAGAATTTACAGTAATGAATTTCAGGGCAACTAGTTAGCACCTCTGAAAGTAGGGTATGGAGGAGAAATTGTGCAATATTGTTATGCACAGGTGTCCCACCCTCAAGAAGCCCAGCTGGATTCTTGGTGAACAAAGAGCCCCATCTTTAGGTTAACTATCTTTGAGGTTTGAAACTTCTAAATACTTATGGATAGGACATCAAATTAGTCGATTTCTGGGTCCCGCGCAATCCCTGCAACTCATGCCTTGTGCTACGTGGGATTCAGCTGCCCCTGTAAGTAACAGTTAACTTTTGGCCACCAGCCAGTCTGTGCCTAGAGACTTAAGGATTAGTAAATCCTCTCCTGCTTGTGGACTTTCCGAGAATGAGGGAATGTACTTTCATTTCAGGACTGGTGGAAGGTTGAAGCCGATGATCACCAGGGCTTTGTTCCATCCAACCATGTCAGGAAACTGGCCCCAGATGAGCTCCCGATGCTCCCAAAGAGGCGACGAGAAGAGCCAGGCAACATTGCCCAGCGCCAGGAGGAGATTGAACGCCTGTAAGCTCTTGAGCCTGGAGGACTTTGGGCATACATTCCCTATTGGCGGAATGTTCCTATTCATGACTGTGTCTGCTCAAGTAGGAATGAAAATTCACAGGTTTTAAGGGCTGGAAATAAAGTTGGGATCCTTCAAAGATTGAAGGATTTATGTGAAGAAAAGGAGCTCTGAAACTATCAAGCTGGTGACCTGAGATACTCTCTCTGACTCCCTGCCCAGCATTCCTTCAAGGGTGTCAAAACATCTTCTGCCATCCCTATGAACTTCCTTCTCTCTGTTTCAGGTTGTCGGTTTGCAAATAAACTTTACAGCATGGGAAGAGATGTTGCTAGCCATATTGTTGGGGCATTGGAAATTTTATTATTTATAAATGTAATAGTATGTATCTCTGCCCCAATACCTTTTTACCTTCATTTTTATTTCTTTCTCTCCTTTATTTCTCTTTTAAAATTTTTTCTTCCTTTCCTTTTTGTCCCTTTCACCCTCCACTTCTTTCACCTTGCTTGCATTCCATACTTTCTCCATTTTCTTTACCATTCTCTTCATTTTCTTCCCAGGTACGTCTCCCTCCTTGATCGGGCAGAAGAACGCAGGCGTCGGCTACTGCAACGTTATAATGAGTTTCGGCTGGCTTATGAGGCGGGAGAGATGATGGACTGGATCAAAGAGAAGAAGGAGGAAAACACAGGTGTTCTACCAGATGATGTCTGGGAGCTGCAGAAGAAATGTGATGAGTTCCAAAGGGTGAGAAAGCGGAACCTTCTCTAGACACTGCTGTGAGAGTTGTCACTATCTCCTTTTAGCCCATGTTTCTTCCAGAGTAGTTTTTACAATTTACTTTGTACTCATTAATTATCTTTCCAAGAACTACTGACAGCTTAATAGTCCAGATGCTCCTCTGGGTGCCTTCACTGGTAATAGCTGGAAGACAAATGCAAAGGAAAGCAGTATCCTAACCTGTCAGCCTACACTCCCCACCATTCCAAACTCCCAGTCTACCCAGATGCCCCAAAACTTGCTCTGTAATATACTCTATACCTGAGGTCTGTGTTGGGATGCAAAGTTGTGGGACTTTGTTTTAGAGTTTAGAGCCGAGGTGATGGTAGAAATAATGTTCACTTTTCAGTGAAACAATGTCTGTTTCTTTACCTAAAAGACTTTTGTTTGCAAGGCTCTTTCTTGAACAATTATTCCATTATCTTAATTAGCATAGGATAAATTTCTTTCTTCTTTCTTTGCATTATATTCTCTGTATGGAATTATCCTTGTATATGTTATATATAAAACTATGTATAATGTTAATCTCACTCTTTTTTATATAAAATCTCTTGATATAGGGAGTTCTATCTCTCTCACTCTCTCAGGGAGTGAGTTTTCTTCCAACATCTCATAACACAGAAAAATTGTAACTCAGTCAATGAAAATCTATGAAGTTAGAGGAATTGGTGATGATATAAAATAATATTACACAGCTCAAGTATAGATCTCTCTGATAGTATAAATGAATTCAGGGAAAGATTTTAAGAAACCTAAGAAGACAGACACTCCAGACAAATCACAGTTACCTTGGAAAACTTTAGTGGCCCCTGGGTAATGGGGCTAAACATACTCTTCCAGTGTGGCAAATATCAAAGTAGCTTGTCCATTGCAAATGAGGTCAGTAATGTGTTTTAATAATGTCAGTAATATGTTTAATAACATATTTTAGCCAAATGGGAACCAAGATGGACAGGTAAATATGGAAGATTGTTGAAAGCAGGATTTATAGTATTTTGAACAAATATTTTCATCCAGGATTTGAGGACCAATAAGCCTCGACTAATGGAAGTCAACAAAGTAGCTGATGAGCTGCTATTTGAAAAACTTCTAACCCCAGAAGGTGCTCACATCCGGCAGGTAACTAAGGGTCCATGCCTTTCTCCTCAACACCTAGTGGGGCTTAGGGGTCCTTCTTTTGCTTTACTGTGTTCAGCCTTGTAGGCCTCATAGCAATCGGGACAGATGTGAGGTAATGGCAGTATGAAGCTTATTATAGAAAAGGCCAAAGACAATAGTACAAATAGTAGAGCCATTTTTATGGTCTAAATAAATGTCATTTAAGTCTAAATTAATTCTTGTTTATTGTCTGAATAAATGAAAAGCAGGTTTATTTACTAACATTTATTGAGTATCCTCTATGTTCTCATATAAATATTTTTGTGAAGGAAGGAGGGCTTCCTCCAAATAAACACAACTTTTGAATTACAACTTTGGAACACATACACATGAAATGACCTGAACTCCTTTCATTACAAAATGTACTCATGCTCTTATCACAGCCATGCTGTCTGGGGTTCAAATACTTGAATGCAAATAAACAAACAAAAAAGCCAGTCAAGAAGTTATTGGCCAGGTGTGGTGGCACATGCTTGTAATCCCACCACTTCGGAGACTGAAGTAAGAAGATCATTGTGAGTTCCAGACTAACCTGGGCTACCAAGTGAGCTCAAGTCCAGCCTGAATTACATAGCAAGACCCTGTCTCAAAAAGACAAAAAAAAAAAAAAAATTATGGCAGTGGAGAGAGTGTAATCAAGAGAGCTTGCTGGAAGGTTCTGATAAGCATACTGAGAAGGAGAATTTAAAAGAAGAAATTATGAGAATGGGAGAGAGGGAATCCACTTGACTTGTGCCTTGAGCTATGATTCCATTAAAAAGTGGACTTTAATAAACAGATCAATCTTGTTCTTGTTGTCATAAGCCAGCGGGGAAGAGGTCCTCTCCTGTTTTTCTGGTGATTGTCACTGGGTGAGCAGGGGAAGGAATATGCATGAACACAATATTCTTACTCCCTACAGAAAGTGAGGCTGTAAGAAACCACTACTTCCATTCAATTCAGAATGTGGAAAGTTGTGTAGTTTTCCCTAGAGAAATGTGCCAGCTTCTAACTCTCAACTGAACATTTTTCACTCATTTTCAGAGTAATGTAGTCTCTGTTAAAGTAACAAAGGTGTTACAAGAAACAGTGATTATTACTCCAAGGCAAATGATTTTGATTCTACCCTGGAACATCAGTTTAAATGAATCCCTTTCTCTGCTACACTGGCATAAACATGGGTCAAACTCAGGCTGCCCAAGAAGAAAATAACGTTACACAATGTCTGAGAAAAATAACACGAAAGCAGTCCTTTAAATCACAGCTAGTCCTAGGTACCATCGAGCCATCTGAGGTTGCTCTCTTTCTAAAGTCTAACTGATCCGCTTTTTGTAGGAATTGAATACCCGCTGGGATTCGTTGCAGCGGCTTGCAGATGAACAGCAGCAAGTGCTCAGCAGCGCCCACGCTGTCCAAGTGTTCCACAGGTCAGAATTTCAACCACAAACACTGGTGTTATTCTAGAATCCCCCTGCAGAGCTCATAAGTCTATTACTATGGCAGAGTTACAGCTCTTAGTGCAACCCTTCTTCCTCAGTGAGTGACAATTGTACTAACGGGAAATAAGTTTTCAGCAATGGATTCCTCACTTGCTCATTGCACAGAGAGACACAACCAGCTGTAACATTGCAATGCCTGGCTCAAGCCCTGGGATGTAATTAACAGTTTATATATGCCTTCATGAGAGTGAATCAATCTGGAATCAGTCTGGAGTTATAAACAAGAGGTTGACATCATTCCATTCCTGAACTAGAAGCAGCCAATAAAAGGTAGCAAACATCACACTCAGCTATAGGAGATGCCCAACTGTTCATTCTGCCTTTCTAGGTGTCATTCACAAACTCATACCTACACCAAGAAGGAGAAATATGCATGCAAATAAGGACACAAACAAAAAGTGTAGAAACTGAAACCAAAGGCATTCCTGTGTCTCAATGAGTTTATACAGATGCAGGGAAGAGAAAGCAGAGACCAGATGGGTCTGGCTGGTTAAGTTATCTTGAAATGGGAAGTGCTGGAAGGTGATGCTTGAACATGTGGCTCTAGACACCTTGTCTGAAACTGGGTCTCCAGTGTTTGGAAGTAGTGTTATATTGCAAAATATTTATCTTCTTTGAACCCAAATAGTTTGAAATGGATAAAAGTCATGATAATAGTAAGCTGTAAAGATGAAAGTAGTGTCAGAGTAATAAACGACAGTGGAGGTGCAGGTGGAGGTGACGGTGGAGATGGAGGCAGAGGTGGAGGTGATAGCGAGTTCCTTGTAAGTCCAGCTAGTCTGCCTCTGATATCCATCACTAGTCCTAAACTCTTTATTCTCTCATCTTTCAGAGAAGCAGATGACACAAAAGAGCAGATTGAGAAGAAATGCCAGGCCCTCAGGGTTGCTGACCGTGGCTCTGACCTGCTCAGTGTCCAGGCCCTTCAGCGCCAGCATGAGCTCTTCGAGAGAGAGCTCATCCCCCTGGGTGAGAAGGTGAGATATGTGCTTCCAGGCTTCCTTGTACCTTCCTCTACATGTTTACACCACTACCGACCCCCCTTCTGTGGTTTCCCTTTCCCAGTCTCCTCATTTTTATCTATTACTCTATCTTATACCATATTTGTTCTTTTCTGGTACCCTGAAGCAAGGCCACTAAAAGGGCGTAATTCCTATCATCTCTAAAAGGGGAGAAATATACTGGACTCTGCAGGAGAAACCTATGTCTTTTTATCTCTTTAGTGAGAATCAAGTGATCAGACTTGGGTAAATGGTTTGAGATCAGTGCTGTAGGAGAAAGAGCAAATACTCACACACTGAATGGTCTAGCCTGTGTCTGAATGGCGTGTGATATTTCCTCAGCTGGGAACTCAGCAAGTTTAATCTACACAAAACCCCAAAGTGAAGTCTGGAGCCTTCTAGATTCATCAGAGGCAGGGTAGAACTTGTCATTATCATGCAGAGCAAAAGGAACAGAATGTGCCTATGTGGGAAAGACACATGAAGAGTCTCACATGAAGAACCAGGACCCTCATGTTCTCTAATTGAAGTTGCCAGTAACCAGCATAGTTGCTTAACAATTCCTCCCACACAGCTCCTTATTTTTAAAAGAATGGTTAGTTTAATCTTGAATACTTCTGAGTTACCATGTGAAATAAAAGACTGATAGCATTTCATGAAATATTAAGTTTAAACATTATTGGTGTCTCCCTGTGGTTATGACTCCCAGAACTCAGGATTCTTGTGTTTGTTGAGATTCAGGTGCTGGGCTACTTATTAGGTCTCTTGCGCCTTCCAGGTCACCATGTTGGGGGAGACATCAGAGCGGCTCAGTGAGTCCCACCCGGATGCCATTGAGGACCTGCAGAGACAGCGAACAGAGCTGAATAAGGCCTGGGATGAGCTGCAGGAGCTTACAAAGGATCGCAAGGAGAGCCTGAGTGAGGCCCACAAATTCTACCTGTTTCTCAGTAAAGCCAGGTAAAGCTTGAAAGGGAGACTGCTACCAGGAAGCTGGGAATCTCCATATCTGGCCCTAAGCAGAGCTGCAAGGAGCAGTTTGGGTTCAAGTGCTGTTCACTGCTGGGTTTGGAAGACACCACTATGGCCAAACCTTACCTCTGGTAGGACTGGAAGATGCCAGGTTCAACACTTAAAGCCATACAATATTGAAAATTAAAGGAATGTGAGGCTACATAGGCCAATTCATTAAGCTGTAAAGTGCATGCCATATGTAAGAGACTGTGTTAGAATTTATAGGACATGGGGGTTTTCTTTCTGCTGAGAGGCAGAGAAGGATACAGATAACCATGGTGAAACACAACAAAACACACATCTTAAAATAACAACAGTGAGGGTCCAGAGAGAAAGGAGCAGAATATTCTTTACTGGTCAGGATGAGAAAACAATTCATACATGCAACTGTGCAAACGAAAACACAAAGATGCTATGATATAGATCAGCAGCAGAGCTCCTGCCTGGCAAGTGTGAAGCCCAGAGTTCAAGTCCAGTGAGGTGAAACGAAAACAAGGATAAGAAAAGCAGAGAATGTTCATGAAGTGGGAGAACTAGAGCATGAATTTTATGTTGCATATGGTAGGAAAAATAGCAAGAGTTAAGTGTATAAGGCTGAGATAAAATCCTGGAGAATTTTCAATGTCATGCTACAACCTACCTAGACGTCATAATCAAAACATACCTACCAAACACACATTGTGTGGAAGGTTTTTTGCTGTTCATATCAGTCTGCTTGGAAAATCATTTAGAAATGAAGGTCTAGAAAATAATAATTTAAGAAATAAACAAAATGTATTTGTTCTCAGCAATTTCTCCTCAAATTTAGTAACTCCAGAAAACCTCCAGAAGGATGCCTCCTGCTCCTTATGAAATCTGATTTCTCAGTACTATAGACTTGCAGTAATATTCCCAGCCTTGAGGAATACTAATACCTTACTTTGTCATTTTATGATGGTTTTGCTTTTAGTTTTTTAAGCAGCTACTAGTGTCTATATTTTATATGAATTTGATATTTAGTAGGCACTCAAAACCAAAACCTGTTCCCCCAGAGCTGAAGATTCCTTTTTAGAGAACAAGATTAAGTATATTTTTATGGGTCTTAACTTTACTATCACATGTAACTTCTAAAATAATTTATGGTTAACATCTGCCCTCTGGAAGAATGGATCTTAGTTTTATCTTATTTGACTTCTTGACTATTAAGAGAAGATCCAGGTGCATAACTTGATTTAAACAATAGTATTTGTCATGTGCATATGTATGTGTATATGTGCATGTGTGTGTGGAGGGACAGAATGTTGTACTGAATTGTGGTGGTGAGAAAAGTAATAGGAAAGATATGCCTTCCGTGAGCATCCATAATAAAATCAACACCACCTCAATGAACAGGAATATAGAAGTAATGATACATACATGAGTCCAGGATTCTAAAGATCTGGGATGATCAAAGTGCTTACTTTCTCCGAGCTGACTTCTTCATTATCAAAAAGGAAGTCAAAGTATTCTCGGAATTCTCAATATAATTACCCTAGAAATTAAACAAGATAATATATATGAAAATATTTTCAAATGCAAGGGGTAACTATTACTAAGTAATGCAGTGAAAGCAGCAAATCTAATATAACATCTAAACTACACAAAGGTAGACAGAAAATATTATTGTGAAAATGTTTTCTGGATGAGAAATCTGTAGAAAGCCCTGTAGCCAGTTGGAAGATCTTGCCAATCTCATCATGTCTATTTCCCTAGCGACCTAGAGAACTGGATGAAAGGCATTGATGGTATGGTGTCATCTCGGGAGCTTCCCAGTGACTTAACTGGCACTGAAATCTTGCTAGAGCAACACCAGGTATGTATAAGTATAAAATGCACAGCCACTGATCCCTTGATTTGATAGGCCGCCCTTATTAAACATTTTCAATAGAATTGTCCTCACTAGTCTCTATATTTCTTCACAGGAGCAACATAGAGAAATGGAAGCCGAGACTCCCAACTTCCAGGCCTTTGAAGAATTTGGCAGAGAACTTATTGACAGTGGGCATAGTAATAGCCTTGAAATTGAGAGAAAGCTTCAAGATGTCCAACGAAACAGAGACAATTTGGAGAAGGCTTGGGAAAACCGCAAAAAGATTCTAGAGCAATGTCTGCAATTCCAGGTACAAAAACTCCCACTAGTTAAACAAATTTAGCCTCAGTCTCTTCTTTGTATAAGCTTTGATATAGTATTATAGGCACTTAATGTGCTAGGGTTTCTGTGTTGTAAACACGGGCGTCTGGACTACTGTATCCTGCTTCTTAAACTGACTATTACTGTTATCTACTTTTATGCCTATTAGAAGAGACAAATTAGATGTTGGTCGGTCCTAGTCATGGGGAGGATTGTTATGTATTGAATAATTGAGAGACTGATTGATTTTTACTGAGAACTCACTGTGTGCACTTCCTGGAACCCAAAATATTAGTAAGATAATGGTTTGTTTGTTACTTTTTTGATGGTACTTGGGATTGAGTTTAGGGCCTTGAACATGCTAGCAGTAAAATTAGACATGGAATATAAATTGTTCAAATACAGGAAATGGTTGTTAATAAAACAAATACATAAATGCTTTCAGGCTGAGAAGGAAGGGAGTGATTAAAGCTTTTGAAGGAAGGGCATGGGAATGTCACAAAGTACCTTATGGACAATGTTTAACGTAAGCTTAAGGAAATAACTAGTCCACATCTAAAAGGTGTAGGAGATGGGAAATAAGATTCCAAAACTGTGTATAATGTATATAAAAACATAAAATATGTGCTCAGGAAAAATGTTTCAGTTTAGCTAACATTCATTGCATGAATGTTTCTTGGAAGGATATAAGCACCCTTTGAAGAATCCTTTGTAGTATCAAATCAGAGGGTAGGACCTTTGTCCCTGCCCATCTGGAATAAACATGCCATCTCCCTCTGGTTTTATCCACCATAGTTTTTCAAAGGGGACTGTGAGCAGATTGAGAGCTGGATGGTGGCTCGTGAAAATTCCCTGAGATCAGATGACAAAGATTCCTTAAATAGTCTAGAGGCCTTGAAAAAGAAACGAGATGACTTGAGAACAGCAATCTCTGTCCAGGTAATAATTAATATAAACTTCCAGTAACAGCTGTTTGTAATAATAACAGAAATTCTATAAATTTTTCTGGATTTGTAACTAATTAGCATTGTCATTCATATTTGCTTTTTATAGACAACTTTGAAGCAGAAAAATGTAGCTTGACCCTGGGTAACCTAAATCACATGTGGCAATTGGACTTCATTTTCAGCCTAGCATTCAAAATCCCAAATTTTACACTTGAAGGTGGTTTTATATAGAATCTATTGAATTGCTTACCCAGGTTGGATTCACCCTCTACAGTAATTATAAGAACCTATTCTATACCAGACTCAGTACCAGGGATGTAGCCCATCTCAGTAGAATTGCTACATTTTCCCTTCTCATTGAATGGAAATCCCCTTGTCTGTAAGGCACTTAGTCTTTGTTTTTAGATATTTCCCTCAAACCACAAAGAATATCTTTTTTTCCTTTAGGAGCTAGTCGGGAATTGTAACAATGGCCTAATTCCCATGCATTTGAGAGGTTTTGTTTTGATTTATCCAGGAAGGAAAGATCACCAACCTACAGGAATTTGCTGATCGCCTTAAAGCTGATGACCACTATGCCAAGCGAGAGATTGATGCGCATCTCCAAAAAGTGCTAGACAGGTCAGGCCTGCTGTTAGAGGAAGATGTGAAAAGAGGCCGCTTCCCTACTACTGTGATGGGGGTGACACTATGAGTTTTATATTTTTTAGATTCCTTACCTCGATATTTTAGGAAACTTTCTGATCTAGAGTTATAGAATAAAAGACTTAAAGGTGCCTTAGAAATTACTTAATCATTGCATTTTATACCTGACAACAGTGAGACCCTATGAAAGCAATGGCATGGGTTGGAAAATGGAAATACTCAGGTAGATGGCTATTAGGTCAAACGTAATATGGTGGCAGATAATGATTTTGCTCCCTCCTCCAGATGGAATGCTCTTAAACAACTGCTGGATGCTGAGTGGGCAAAGCTTGGGAATCTGGCTGACCTAAAACAGTTGTACCGTGACCTTGAGGAGCTGAAAGAATGGATTGAAGAGAAGCTACCCACAGCCTGTGATGAATCCTACAGGGACCCCAGCAACATACAGGCAGGTTCCAAATAGAAATCTTGGCAGTTTTTGCCATTTCCAGCTTGGTGGTTGAATGTCCCCCTCCCCCCTCTACAAAGCAGCCCATTATTATTACGATTATTGTGTACACTTGCGGGACTTCTGAGTCTAGTGTGGAAAAAGCAGGTCCTACAGAAGTCACAAATCCCTTGATTTTGATAATACTATTAATATTTCCTTTGAAATATAATTTACCTTATCTCAGTTTCTTAAATGAAAAGATAATGTAGATTTTTCTTGTATTCAGAGGAAGTATCTGAAACACAAAGCCTTTGAGAATGAAGTCTTTGGTCGAGCCAAAGAAGTAGAAGAAGTTTTGGAAGTGGGCAAGTCCCTCATTGAGCAAAAGGCATGCGATGGCAATGAAGAGACCGTAGAGGTAAAGGTTCTGCTCAGAATGGATTTTTACTTTCAAGGCACATGAAGTGAAATCTTACTCTTTCAATGTTCCATGGTTCATATGGCAGTATGACCATGCTCTGTGGTCCATAGTCTTCTCTCTAGTTGTTTCATAAAGGAGAAAGAAAGCAACAGTGCTCAGACCATACAACTCTCATCAGGGTCAGCTCCTGGAACTTGAAGCAAGCTTTTGCCTTCATTTCCCAGTCTATCCTGCTTCTTTTACATTTTCTGTCCCTTCTCTTGAGAATCTTTAGGGACTTGTATGACAGATCCTATAATTAGCTCAGGAATTTTTTGAACTTCCCCTTCAATCAAAACTTCATGTATTTTCCTAGAAGAAATGTAACTAGTTGGAAATGTAAACTATGGTAAACATTTCAATTTAAATACTTACTACAGTAAAAGACATGTTACTATCAATCCCCATCAATAATCCTCCCCTTCATTTCAAACACACATAGTTTGTCATACTTGCTGCTTTCTGAAATAGTTCTGGGAATTCTCTTCCTTAAATATCTTTATAAATTGTAATTAAGAAAATGCAGTGAACAATTCTGCAGAGTGCCACCCAATAGAAAACAGGCTCATAAAAATATTACATTGTATGTTCATCCACCTTATTCACTAAGTCTGGCAGCCTGCAACTTCTGTCACTTTCCAAAGTAAAAAATGACCCTAAAAGGTAAATGTCTTGAATGGATTCAGAACACTGAGGTATCCATAATTTTACAATTCAACCCTTATGAAAGAGAATGTCCAGAATTACTTCAGAAATTGGCCAGAATGAAGGAGTAAGTGTGTTTGAAGTGAGGGAGAATATTTTGAGGGGGATTAATGGCAATATGCCTTTTACTATGATAAATTCTTTATTTAAACACATCATATTTTGTGACCACAGCTCACATGAGAAATTTTGCATAATTTGTATATCCACAACTTTCCTACATTATCTTGTTAAGTTATCTGGGACTTAGGGCCCCAAAGATCATAATGAGATTCTTTTCTTAAAACTTAGAATCAGCTGAATGATCTACAGAGAAAGTGGGGATATCTCTATGAGAGAACAACTGAAAAAGGCCAGAAGCTTGACGAGGCGAGTCGCCAACAGAGGTTCACCTCAAGCATCCGGGACTTCCAGTTTTGGCTCTCAGAGGTAATTTTGTCTGGAGATGTTGGGAGCACAGGACTTTAATGATACTTGTAAAATAAAATATATATATATGAGTGATTTCCTTGATCTGTCATGGAAAATGGCTGGGCATATAGATGCTGAATGTAATTCTCCTTAAATGTTCTCATGTATTAGTTTAATTGTTTATTTCTTCATTCCCAGGCAGAGATGTTGCTGGCCATGAAAGATCAGGCCAAGGACTTGGCTTCAGCAGGAAACCTGCTCAAGAAGCACCAGATACTGGAAACAGAGATGTTGGCTCGAAACGTAAGTAGCTCTGGACTCCCACTGCTCTGGGCTGAATAAAAATGATTCCGACTTTCCTCTCTCCTTTCTTAGTAGATCACTTGAATACAAAGCCTTACAAAAGTGACCTTGATGTTCTCAACCAGCCTTTCCTTTAACTGGGTCAAATCCAACCCAATAGCTGCAGAACCGTTATAATAGTCATTGTTGATTATCACTGAACTATTGACTCTAATATTTTAAAAGTGGATCCTAAAGGCTATTTTGTTTATCTTTTTATTCATACATGTTTAGAAACTTACACTTTTCCCAAGCTTTATACTTGATATAGCCTCTGGAAGAAAACAGAAGTTTAATTTTACAAAATTAGAGAGAAAAAATAAAATTAGCTGGGGACTTGTGCAATGAATTAGAACTACATATGCACTCTGGAAGTCCTTTGAAGGACCAGCTGAAACCAAATATCAACCAAAAATTTGTCCTGCGATCAGTGACAAAAATCCCATGAGGTGTCAAATTCATCCTGGGGAACTGTATAGAATCTGTTTTATTTGTTAATACAGATACATGCAGAAAGGGTAAGAAGGCAAAGGTTTTCTAGGCTCAAGGCTTCAGGACTTGAGGCTACTTCCTATTACATAACTGGGGTGGGAGTGCTCCTCTGAATGGGAACAGGCATAGAAGAGGCTAGGTATGTTTAGTGGCCAGCCTGGAAATTTTATGAATCGAATAATTCTTGTTCTTGTTTAACCACTCAGTGACTATAAAATTCAGTACTATCATCCAAAGTAGTCCTTCATGGGGACAAGTAATTACTCACCAAGGAAATATAGGCAACGGCTTAAGACTAAATGTACAGTTTGCATAATGCATTCATGCTCTCTAATTTGCTCACTGATCTGGCTTTTACCCAATCTGAACACATTACACTGTATAAACACATAATACTGCGTAACTTCACATGCAGTATCTTCAGAAATAATCTATTTGGCCTGAGCTTTGAACCAGAAACAGTAGGGAGACAAGTCTTGAGTTTGCGTGATACCTACAATTTACAATTCACTGAGCACAATGGGCCTTTCTAGGATGCGCTCGAGGAACTGAACAAGTTGGCTCAGGATCTGATCTCCAGTGGAACTTTCAACATTGACAAGATAGAAGAGGAAACAAAGGATGTCAATGAGCGCTTTGCAAGTGTCAAAGACTTGGCCGCTGCACACCATGAGAAACTGAAGGTGGACTATGCCTTGTTCCAGTTTTTCCAGGATCTAGACGCTGAGGAGTCGTGGATAGAGTACGTGTCACCAACTCACAATCTCTGTATCATCCAAGAGATTAGACATAATACACCAAACGTGTTTCAATATGTGATAATATGAAATACATCATTTCTTGAAGTTGATATAACTTTTAAATCATACTTATCTTAGTGTAAAGTAAAAAAAATTACTTTTCAAACTCTCACTGGATACAGGGAGGAAGACAAGTGTGGATGAACTAGGAAACAGTTCACACACATGCTGGAAAGAAAGTACAGAAGCAACAGATGTTTGTTCCACACTTTTCAGGGAACGTGTACTGCAGAGAATAATCTGGGCACTTATAGCTTAGTGGGATGACAGGAACACTGTCAGCATTTCCATATCCAGTGTCTCTTATGTGACACTGACTCATACAACAGGTAGAGAATGTCATAGAGGGTCTCTCATGTTTTCATATCAATCCTATTTTTGTTACAAAAATATGGGAAAATTTTAGCAAATCAAAATGCTTGCCCACTTCTCATGTAACCTGACTCATAGCATTTCTCTTCTACAAATGTACTGACTTTTATGAGTAGTGAGTGAATTTAGAGGGAAATATAATGTATATAGTAATACTTAAGACATTTTTAGGATCCCAGAATTCATAAAATAGCGTAATACTGTCTCTGTCATCTTTGTCCTCCTTGGTGATGTTCTAACATTTTATACTTGGAGCCACCCAAACTGCCATGACTCCATGATACCAAATCTATATCCGTTCCCTCTGAACATTATTGATTTTAATAGACAAAATAATTAAAGCTGTGGAGTCATTTACTTTTCACATTCCTTGAAAAGAGAAACATCACTATGTGTTCTTGAGCAAAGAAAATAAAATGCAAAGGTTATAGGGATTCATGGGAACATGGTTACAGTTATTCAGTGGCAGAGATCAGCTTGCTATTTTAACTTGTACTAGCAGAATTTAGAACTTTTTCTGAAAGGTTCTGCCACTATTTGTCATTTTGGTTTTGGTTCCAGTGTTCCAGAACGTACTCTATCTCCTCCACACATATACCCTTAGAAAATCGCTGCTTTCTAATGACCTGAGAGGTCTACACTCCAAAGTTGCCTTGTTTTCACTCTCGGTCGCAGGGAGAAGTTGCTGCGAGTGAGCTCCCAGGATTACGGCAAGGATCTGCAGAGTGTTCAGAACTTAAAGAAGAAGCACAAACGCCTAGATGGGGAGCTGGTGGCACATGAACCTGCTGTCCAGGTAGAAATAGAATATCAGACCTGAAGAGATATAAATAACCCAGGAGAAATTTCTTGTATTTTAGTTCAATAGATGACACCACAAAATGTGAAACTAGCATGCCAAAGTCGCAGTGAGCTATTCGCCACTGCAAGTGGTCACTACTCATCCATATTTTATCTGCTTTAAATAGGGGGTTATGGACAGAAAACTATGTTCTTCCCTGGAAGGATCACTTCTCACATGACTAGGCAGTCACTAACAATTGAAATGTTGGCTGGGACAACTAGGGAAGCGATTTATGAGTATGGAGTATAGTTCTCTCAGTCTGACCTGGCAGCAGTCCCAGTGTGACCACGAGTAATTTGTAGAGTAGATCATGAGATGTAGCCCAGATAATAAGTGCTGAAATACTTGCCAACATATCTGGGAGAGTTTAGCATGAGAGATCTTGCTGCAGCTTTGTTTCTCGTCAGGATTTTCTGGACCATCTCAGGTCCTGTGGACATGATCGAAAGAATAGGAAGGATGAGATACTTTGCCAGGTTTATAGCTGAATGGGGAGAGATTTTGGAGTGATGAGACATAAGGGGGGTCTGTTCTTCAGAATGTTCAGGCGATGGCAGAAAGCTTGAAAGACAAGGCTGCTGTAGGACAAGAGGAGATCCAGGAGCAAATGGCTCAGTTTGTTGAACACTGGGAGAAGCTGAAGAAGTTGGCCCATGCTCGGTGAGTGGGAGTAAAAGGCCCTGTGACCTCCCTGGGGTATGGGTTGTCCAGTGTTAGGAGGCAACTTCTGGGCTAGTTCAGCATTGATTGCTCTCCCCAAGTTCCTATTTATCATATACATTCCTGCTCCAAAAGTCCTCCGTGGAGCTTCCCATTTACCCTGGGCTGAAATGATCTTTGCCTCTATTCTGAAATGCTTTTGTTGTGCATTGTACTGCAATATATTTAATGTATTTTACCATTATTTCATACATGTGTTACCATGCATACCAGGTTATTATCCACGGATCTGTTTTGTGTCATTGCCCAGTTTTAATAATACATGCCCCCATTTGTAGTGAAACAGTAGAAGGATACTGTTCTTCCTTGCAGCCCCAGAGATAATTTGAACCACACAGCCATATAGCATATAATAAATATCTCTCTGGAATCCCGCATCTATTGACAATAAGAAGATGTTTCTTCCTGAGGAACAAAAAGAGTCTTTAGCTTTGTGATACTTTTATTACATAAGAAGAAAGGTGATGCCCTGCATAGATACAGAGCATCACGGCAAATAGTCTCCAACTCCAAAGTCTTAGCATTTCTCTTTGTTTGAGTCAGGTTCTCTCTGTTCAATAAAATTTCTTAGTAAGTTATGCCCAAAAATTAATTCCTAGGCTAGAAATCACCACTGTTTCATAGAAGATCTGTAGTACCGACCAGTAGTAGGCACATAACGTACGGTACTCTGGTCCAGTTCCGCTGTGACTGCCTTGTGAGAATCCTTCACCGGCTTTGTTGAGATTAAACCAGCCCCACTACTCATCAGCATGTTCTTACCCTTATCTGGCTAACCACCCGGCCGTAGGGGCCTTCGGCTGGAAGAGTCTTTCCAGTACCTGCAGTGCATGGAGGACGCAGAAGAAGAAGAAGTGTGGATCAGGGAGAAGGACGCTATGGCTGCCCGAGGGGATTCTGGAAACACACTGACTGCTACTCAGGTGAGGAACAAGAAGGATGGGTCCGCCTTCCTCTCTTTAATTTGAAACATTTCTTAAGTAGTTCATATTTTTGCCTGAACAGTTAGAACACCTCTCCTGGTGAGAGAATGAGATAAGTGCAATCTGAACAATAATGCCAATTTTAAAAATGAAAAATCAAGCTCTGGTATTATAACTGACTTCCACAAAGTCATCAGGCAAGAAGGAAAAACTCAAATCTTAATTTATGACCTGTGGTTCATAAGTCAAAGACATCATGGTTTGGTTAAGAGACTGTTCTTACAGACTGAGTCCTTACCAGTTATAGATTTTCTAAAGACTTCCTCAAACTCATATATTACATTTATTTGAGAAAGAGTCCCTGTATAAACACTGATCAAAGTTTCTAGAATATAGTTTTACTAGAACAATAATTTTAGTGTGTCTATTGGATAGGACAGCTCCATAGTTTAAAGGCACTCTTAAATGAGGATTGGATTTCCCAATAAAGAAATGAACAAGCATTTACCATCAGCTTCTGTGGATATTAATCCATTTTTATCTGATAACATAAGGAAAGACTTCAACTTGCAAATGAAAGGTTAACATTTAAATAGCATATATTTCAAGTACTCAGCTTTCCTTATTTGGAAAAGTCTTGTAGGAAATGTGCATGTCCACCGCTGCATTTGTATAAGCATTTTAAGGCCTTGTATGAACTGTTCTCAAAGGCTTACTTTTTAAAAAAGGTAAACTTTTCATTGTGAAAATTATATATTTACATGTCTTTTTAAGAAATGACATGGTTGGTCATATGACAAGATATAGGCATAAAAAAAAACAATATTGAAGAGAGGAATACACCATTAACCATTGTTACTTTCCTATTGTCTTGTTTTGAAATTTAGTATCATTGTTTTTATTACTTTTTCACTTTAAAAAACAAAATAATATAAAGAGGTCTCATGTATCCTTTACAAAGTTTCCTTCAATGGTAACATCAAGAAACTGCAATATAATAACATAATCAGGACGTTGGCATTGCTAAGATTCAGAATGTGCCCATCACCACAGTCTCTCCTGCTGTTCTTTTACAGCCACATCTTCTTTCCTCATCCCTATCCTATTCTTATTCCCTGGAAACGACTAATCTTTTCTTTAATTTCATAATTTTGTTATTTTAAGAATGTTACATGAACCAGGGATACGGTTCATTATGGTTTAATTTTTACTTCCTTAGTAATCAATGAGAGTGAGTACTTTTCATATAACTGTGTGCCATTTATTATGTCTTCAAAGACATTTTTATTCCAGTCCTTCATCCATTTTAAAATAGTTACTACTTTGAATGACTGATTGATTGGAATGAATTTAAGCAATTTCATACAAATGGTTGGGATTCTGTAGCTTGACTTTCACTCTGTTATTTCCTCTCCTGTGCTGAGCTAGTCAGTTTGATGTAGTCTTACTTTCTGTTTTAGTTGCTTGTGCTTTTGGTGTTGTATTCATGCAAGTGTAGCCCAAGCTAATGTTATTCAGCTTTCCCTCTGTTTCAGGAGCTTTATAGTTTATGATCTTATGTTTATGACTTTAATTAATTTGTGTTGACTTGTCAGTATTATATATGGGAAGAATCCAACCTCTTCCTCCTACACATCAAGATTTAATTTTTCCAGAACCATTTGTTAGAGGGATTGTCTTTTTTCTATTGTGTATTTTTGACACTTGTAAGATCAGTTGAAGGTGTGTTCATGGTTTCATTTATGAGATATCTCTTCTGTTCCATAGACCTATGCCCTTTTTTATGCCTATGCTATACTGTTTATATTACTAGATCTTTGCAATATACTTTGAAATCATGAAATGTGATCCTTTCTTCTTTGTTTAGTATTATCAGGATCAATTTGGCTCTTCAAGTCTTTTCTGGTTCTATATAAGTTTTAAAATTGATATTTATGTACCTGTTAAAATACCAGTAGCATTCTTATAAGGAGTGCATTGAATCTATAGTTCACTTATAATATGGTCATTTTAACAATATTAAATCTCCCAATCTATGAGTACAAGATACAAGTTTTAACCTCACTGGCAAAATCCATTTTCAAGTATTATAAATTCAATTATAGAGATAACTGCTTTCTTAATTTCCTCTTCAAATATTTCAAATAGTATAGAAGTGCAATTGACTTTTACGAGTTGATTTTTGTCTAATGGCTTTCATGATTGGTTTACTAGTTCTCTTTTTTATTGGAAAACATCACATGATTTGCAAATAGAAATAATTTTATTTCTTCCTTCATGAAGAAATCTTTATTTCTCTGAATAAGGTAGAATCTTTATTGCTCTGAGTAAGGTTTCCAGTACAATGTTGAATGGAAATTACAAGAATGCACATTTTTACCTTGTTCTTGACCCTAAAGTAAAAGCTTTTCCATTTTTTACCATTGAGTGTGATGTTAAGTATGTTTTTTTAAATATATAGTATGATGCATCACTTAGGGGTAACATCATTTATCTAATTTTTCAGAAATTTTTATGACAAAAGAGCACTGAAGTTTCTCAAATGCTTTCTTCCATTTGATGAGTTGACTGTATGATTTTTTTGTCTTTTGTGCTGTTAATGTAGTATATCACATTTATTGATTAGCATGTGTTGCATCCCAGGAAAAAAATCTCATTTGATAATGTTGTGTAATTTTTAGTAAACTATGGATATGGTTTGTTAGTATTTCATTGAGGATTTTTGGGTATATGTTCATCAAAGAAATTAGCCTTTATTTTTCCTTTCTTTTTGATATTGCTATCAAATTCTCATAAATGGAATATGTCAATATTCCTTCCTTTTCAATCTTTTGAAATAGTTTTTTGAGAACTAGTATTAATTCTTTAAATGTTTGATTGAATTCATCAATGAAGCCATTTTGTCTTGAGATTTTCTTTGTTGAGAGATTTTTGTTTTCTGATTCAATCTCCATACAATTTATTGGACTATTTGGACTTTTCTTCTTGACTTATTCTTTGTAGTTTGTATGTTTGTAGGAATTCATGCATTTCTTCTGGTTTGTCTAGTTTGTTACCATATACATGTGGTAGTATTGCTTCTTATGATCTTATTTTTGTGGCATTAGTTTTAATGGCTCCTTTTTCAATTCTGAATATATTTTATATATTAATATATAAAATTATGTTCCAAATTACTATATACTATGTTAATATTATAACTATATTAGAATATATTATATTCCAAATAATATATCATAATGTAGTCATTATATATATCAACATATTATAATATAGTGATTATATTATAATATATTATATTATCATAAATAATATAAATATGTTGTATCATATTCATTATGTATTAGATATAATATATTATTATTATATATTATTTATTATGTATTAGATATTATCACATATACTATATTTCATTATTTGGAAATAGATGACAAGGTAAGATGTTAGAGATTTCACTGGATGCAGGATATATGCCCCCAAACATGGTTATTTCAGGTGTCCATTCTTATACTGCAATTTACCTTCCTAATCTCCATTTACATAGTCTGTGCAAAAAGATGAAACATTAAGTATCATGCAGCCCATCTTGTTTTAAAAGGACTAGTTGTGTTATATTAATGCCCCCAAATATCATGTGTCAGGAATTCTTTTATTTACAAGTGGTGATTTTGAAAAGGTATATTATTCATAGAAATTATGTTTCTTCCTTCAGCCTGGGTTTCTAAGTTATATGGGAGAAATATTAGTGAGAGGCCTGTATGAGAAGAGAGGCAAAAGTCAACGGTAGATAACAGATGGCAGCGAGGGCACCTATAGGTGTTTCCTAGGAACATGTGACAGAAGACGGAGAAGTGCTACTCTTCATGCCTCATTGTTCTCTTTCCATTCTTCAGCTACACAAACACCATATTTCCTGAGGGCAGTCAAAAGTAAAGGCGATTTGCAGTAATACTCAAAATAGCTCCATGTTTCCTTTACTTCCTGCTCCTTTCTACCTCTTCTTCATTAGTAGTTTTGGATGTTCCTGATATATAATATTTTACTATGTGCGGTATTTATGTAGAATTACATAAATCTCTATATGAGAAAATCTTTCTGTATCAACTAGATCAACACCATCATTCCAAAATCAAAAAAGGTTATGGTCACATAGTAATTTAAATACAGTGGCATTTGCATTTGTTTGACTCTTCTTTTTCCAGTAAGATTATCCTCTTTAGTAAAGGGTGCTTTTTGGGAGATGAATTTAGTAAAATGGGTCCAGGCCAAGTGGGCATTCATGTGATCTGCCAATATAGCTGAACTACCCCTTCTGAATAGCATCACAATGAGCTTGATTGTGGGTACAGACAGTTTTTCTGGCCCTGGACTTTCTTTTACTGACTCATTTATGTAGAACCTACTGAAGAAGCACGAAGCTTTGGCTAGTGACTTTGCTGTTCATGAGACCCGAGTGCAAGACATATGCGGACAAGGAGAAGGCATCCTCAATAAGGTGAGCACATCCAGGGATTCCAAGTCAAACTTCCATTTCAAAGAGCAGTGGTTCCAATATAAAAAACATGGCTAATCAGGAATAGTGTTCTTGAGCACTGCTAAAACCATGTGTAGAACTTTAGACATCTCTTCAAAATTATCTCTTACTGTTGCTACTGCCAGCAATTCATTATCTACTTAATTGCTGTTTTGTGGAAAATATTTTTTAAGGTTCTATATGTATCTTTTCAATTTCCTTAAATCCTTTGTAGATTTCTTTGCTTCCCTAAATGGATCTTATCACTGGCTTTGGCCAAAAAAAGTATTAAAAGAATCTAAAGAAATTTCCTTCTAAGTCTTCAAGGAGAAGGACTTCAAGCCAACTTTATTGTAACTTGAGAATCATTGTTTTGCTTAAATGTTATTCTTACAAAGTCTCATTAATCTGAGTTCTGTATGAACATTCCTAAGCAGAGATAGCACCATGCATGTGAGAAGCTTACATTGACTAAGATCACATTTATGTGCACAAACATAGGATCCTTTAAATTCTGAAACAAAAATAACTTTTTAGAGGTGATTGAATAATTGAATAATTACACTAGAGCTAGAGAAAGTAGTTATGCATTTAGGGTCAAAGAGATGAGAGCTTCTTAATGGTACTTCGGAAATTAGCATTTCTGGCTCTGGACATGGATCAGTATACTGACCTCTCTTCTTTTCCCCTCATCGGGGTGTTGCAGGAGGAAAGTCAGAACAAGGAGACAATTTCTGCCAAGATTGCAGCTCTGAATGCATTGCTCGCTTCTCTGGACAAGGCACTAGCTGCTTGGAAGCTGCAATTGGAAGATGATCTTGTCCTACAGCAGTTCAACTGGAAGGCTGACATGGCAGAGTCCTGGATAGGTGTGACATGCCAGGGCCAGCACCCACTGAAATTAAGAAATGCTAATCAATTGCATTTACAAAATGTTCTCTAAGGCTTTTTCTCTTTCAATGGTAAAAGATGTTTTTTCTTTACTAACTACTCTGCCTACCCTTATCTTTTCTGGATGCAACTGTACTCAGGAACACACACACACACACACACACACACACACACACACGCAAATATCTGATAGTGGAATGAAGTGTCCCAATCCCATGGAACACATTTTGGGAAGAGGGAAATTTAAAATTTAACACATAATATTTGGAAAGCAGAAGCCATCACAAAGCATTCAAGGAATTAAGCTACACCATGTGATTTACTCGTAATGTGTGTCTGATCTTCAATTTTCCTTTTTCTTTTCGTGGAATGCAAAATTTCCCTTGGCCCTAATTCTGTCTTAGTCAGTCCTACCCCGTATAAGGATAAACAGTATTCCATTGTTCCTCAGTGCTCCCATGTTCCAATGTGTTGCCTAGAGCACATACTCTTCAATCTAGGAGAATCAGGATACTTCTTTGTTGAGTATTATAAATAATCGTTTTCCACAGTTCATAAGAACAACTGTCTTCATCTTTGCAATAATCTTCTTTGC
This sequence comes from Dinomys branickii, assembly GCA_004027595.1. NCBI lineage: Eukaryota > Metazoa > Chordata > Mammalia > Rodentia > Dinomyidae > Dinomys > Dinomys branickii. The sequence goes on along the minus strand of PVLD010006590.1, from coordinate 59,464 downwards.
ATTATAGGTGAGAAAGAAGCAAGCCTGAAGGCCAAAGGCAACGGTGCGGACCTCACTGCCTTTCTCATGCCATTGGCAAAACAGGTGAGAGCCGACTGCCGTGGGCTCAGGTGCTGGGAAGGCCCCGGACCGCTCTACAGGGATGTTCATCTCTGTCTTTCTCTCTCTGTCTCTCTGTTTCCATCTCTTTCTCCTTTCTCTCTCCCTCTCTCTGTCTCTCTCTTTCGTACATTACTGTTGCTGTTAAATGTTTGTTATTTTCTTACAGAATCAACATTTTTTGTTCTCTTTTTCTGTTTTAGTGCTGTGTATGGTTTATATACACAATGGGTACGCCCATCATAGGGAGTTGGTACAGGTGCATCCTGCATCTTAATCCTTTTTCCTTCTTCCATCCTGTTTCTCCCCGTCCTCAAATCTCCTTCTCAATTCCACAAAGCAATATTTGGCTTTTTATTTTATCTGTTTATTTTTGTGTTCTATTAATGTCTGCACTAGTCCATTTTTGTTATAATTAAATGTCTGACAAAAGCTAATTTTACAAAGAAAAGAGTTTTATTTAGCACATAGTTTAATGGTGAAAGTCGACACAGCACACTGCGGACCCCAAAGAAGATGGCGGGGAGCAAGGGTGGCAGGGTGGCAGGAACAGAGCACATCTACAAGTAGGGAGCCAGAGAGGCTCGGGTCCCTGGTCCCTTCTGAGAGCAGCCTCCCGCGGACCTAAGGGCTTCGCTTATGCCTTGTCGCGGAGAGATTCCACACCATCATCACTACGCTGAGGATAAAACGCATGAACCTTCGGTGAACACATTTAACTCATATCCAAAATGGAGCAATATATTTTATATCTTTATCATTTTCTTTTACTTTTTGAGATTAGCTTAATGTTCTTGCTATTTGTTTTTAATCTTTTAAACATGGACAATTATATTATCAAAATTCAGCTATTCTTTATATATATATATAGATATAGATATAGATATGGATATAAACCTTAGTTATAAGTTTCCCTCCAAACAAAGGTTCAGTGGCTTCCCACAAATATTACAAAGTTTTTAATCAAACTTTTTCTGACATTTCTACTTTAATTTTCTGGGTCTATTAATTATTTGGCAGTGTACTGCTCAATTTCCAAAGATTTGGAAATTTTCTCATGATTTGACAGTTATATTTAACTCCACTGTGATTTGAAAATATGTCCCATTATTTTAGAAGCTCTCAGCTTATAAATATTCAGCATATATCTTAAAGAATATGTATTTCACACCAGTTTATATTAATCAGATTTTTGTTGTTAATTAAGTTTTAAAAATACATTATTATTTTTACATAATTTGGTCTAGTCTAAAAGTTGTTTTGACATGTAGAATGTTCCTAATGAGTTGATATTTTGTTTATGGAATGTTCCTTTTTTTCCCTAATAATGTCTTCGGTCTTCTTTTTCAGATATTAATGTACTATATCAACTTTCTTTATTGATATATGCAGTGTATATCTATTTCATACTGTAGGATTTATTTCTAAATGCACTTTGGTGCATTTAAACTAGATGCATCTCCTGTAAATATTGTATATTGTATAAAATTCAGTAGTACTAAATTTTTCTCTTTTAATGATTTTTATTTGAAAAACATGAGTCCATGTACATTTAAAGAGATTAACTAATGAATTTTGGTTTAAAGCTATACTTTAACAACCTTCCTCCTCCCCATTTTTTATTCGGGGATTGTAGTGACTCAAAGTAGTTTCAGGATCAATTTATTTTGTTTTGTTTTGTTTGTGGACTTGTGTGCATTAAGTTCTTACTCTCGAAGGATTTCTGAGGTTTCCACTATAGTCCTGGAACCAGAGTTTCTTCTCTTTGGTGGATGTTGAAGTTGTTGCTGTGATACCACCAAACATGTACTTTGCATTTTAGAGTCTCAGTTACTGATTCTTCCTAGAACTTGTGTCCTATACAGTTTAGGAATCTAAAATTCTTTGAGAGGAAGAGACAGCACAATATTCAATTTAATTTTCTGCATTTCCCTGTTAATGGCTTTTTCTGGCTTACCAACACTCCAGGGTGCCCATTTTTGTTTCTTTATCTCCATGGGATTGTCAAACTCTGAGAGACACTTCCTTCTCTGCCACTTACCCTGTAAGGTTTACACTTCAAAGGGGAAATTGGAGAGAACTGGGCCCTTACTCGGCCCTCCTCCTTTCTCTCTGGAATGTTGGGCTTTTCAGTTGTATCTACCTGTTTTAGTTACTTTTCTCATGTTTCTGAGACAAAATACCCAACATCCACAAGTTAAGGAAGGAAAGGCTTATTTAGCCCACAGTTTGTGGAGGTTTCAGTCCATAATCCACTGGCTCCAGTGGCACATGGCAGAGGGGCAACCATTCATGTCAGCAGAAGATAGCAAAATCAAGAGAGTTTCACAGCATCTTTCTGCCCTATGTATTTTATTCAGACTGCTCAGATTGTGGCAGTTCCAAACTAATCAGTGGACTGATCTAATAATCATATACTCAATATCATACCCTCTAGTTTCAGCCATCTCTGAAAAAGCTATGAGGCCTGATTCTTTGAGGGCACATCAAGACAACAACCTTAACACTGCCTGAGTTGCATTCTGATCCCTTTCATTCATTTTTGTTTTCTATTTGTACTTTCATGCAGTTGCCAAAGTGATTCTCAAAAGCAAAATTAGTCCAATAGAAGCCATTCTATTAAGGTTGGAAGTGGAACTTCCTCAATTTTGTGATTTTGATATCAATTTTATACAAAGATTTTATTTGTGTAACTTTCATAGGTAGGAGTTCTTGTTAGTTTGTGCACTAATAGTACATTGGTACTAGTTAGAATTAAGAATAGTAAAAAATTAAGAAAGTCTTGTAAAGTATTATACTATAGGAAGGATTCAGTTTTGATTGGGAAAATTTGGAATATTATGTTTTATTCTAATAGTTTCTTCATATAAACTTTACATCTAGGCTAAACTCTAATTGCAAAACATGCACACAGGGCTGGGGTACAACTCAGTGGCGTGGCTTCTGCCTGGAAAGTATGAGGTCCTCAGTTTGATTTCTGGTTAAAAAAAATTGAACACAAAATATATGTATAGTAGTAAGTAAGCATAATTTCTGCTCCAAATGTTCGCTTATGTCTCGTTACGTTCTGTTTTTCTCAGTTGCCATTCTAATTGTTATCTAGCCATCATCTTGCCCATGATAGAAACATGGTGGAATCATATTCTGTTTAGGAATAGACCCTTAGGACCTGTACTATTTTCCCATTCATAGCCTCTGTGTTGGCTTTTCTCAGGACACTCTGGAGGCCAGTCTTCAGAGCTTCCAGCAAGAACAACTTTCTGAGATCACTGACCTCAAGGACCAGCATGTGGCTGGTCAGCACAGCCAGTCCAAAGCCATTGAGGAGCGCCATGCTGCCCTGATGAAGCACTGGGAGCAGTTACAGGAAGCTACTGCAGCCCACAGGCAGACACTGCAGGAGAAGCAGCTGCCTCTACAGCAGGTAAAAAGAAGGAAAGAAAAGTGACAAGGCAAACGGATGTTTGTCTGTTAATATGTTTTCCTTCTTTTATTTTTAAAATAAATTTTTAGAAAAAGTAACAAAGCATAATGTCTCCTTAATTGCTTAGATATTAGCTGTGGAATTCAAAAATAGATGCTGGAAACCTTGCTTGGTTCCGAAGGCATTGAAGAGAATCAAGAAGACATTCTCACCGAGTAAAAAGGAGTTCATGTTTTTCAGATTCATGAGGTCTTTTTGTTCATGTTTGTCATTTGCACTAATGATAATTGAAATTAGGACTTTACCTGTGCTAAGCAAGCATTGAACCATTCATTTGCATGGCCAGTCCTTTTTATTTTTTAAGACAGGATGTCACTAAGCTGCCCAGGTTGGCCTTAAACTTGTAATCCTTCTGCCTCAGATTCCCCTGCCAAGTAGCTGGGATTACAGGGATGCAACACGGTACCTGGATCAAAAGGATTTTTAAAAAAATGAACTGAGTTGAAATAGATATCAGACACATGTTAATGTGAAAATGGGATAGGACAAAGCAGTCAAAAGCCTTTGCACATGATATAATGAATGCGGGAAGGGTTTGAATCTGTCTTTGTACTGTAAGCCAGGCAACATAAAAGGAGCACCGTACAGGTAACCAGACAGGTTGTTCTAATATTCTCTGGGATTGGCTTTCCTGGGGGAGAAACTTTGCAATGTCACTTACCATGTTGAACCTTGCTTCTATTTAAGAAATAGAACAGAATTGCCATATGTACCCAGTTTTTTGGGTTATTACTATTAAAAGAGATAACGGATATAAAATTTTCAATATAAACAACTAAGTTCTAAAATTGCAGTAGAAATAACTAAGTTCTATGTACATGAAAGTGAATAAACGTTATTTGTAAGAATGGCTGCTCAGGCATTGGATGTTGATCATAGCGTTTATTAATATTTAAAAGACACCAGGATGGCAGTGAAGGTACCGAACACACCTGGCACATAAAGAACTTTGGCAATAAGGAAAGTCAGGGAATTGGAGAATTTGAAAACCAACACACAAGTAAATGCTGTTCATTCTGGTTCTTTAGTTCCTTGATAATCTATTCGGAGATATAAGACTACAGAAATAAATCTTAAAACAAAAAGTAAAACCATCAAATTGTCAAGTTTACACATGTACATTTTATAGAGGACGTGACTTCACTTTTTTATTGTTTTGTTTAGTTTCAAACTGCTAAGGAGCTGTGTTATTTTATTTCGCAACTCTCAAATATTTGTAAAATATTCAATCAATTCATAATAATATGAAAGTAATAGGTAGTCCTTTATAGATTTTTGTGTCCTTATGTAAGGACCATGTTAACTTTCTCTGTACTTGTTTTACTTTAGCATACAAATTAGTGAAATTAATAAATAGTAAGAGGTAATATTGTGATACTTGTCATTATTCCTCCATTTAGACAATTTCTTTTCTTTTCAACTCCTCTTTTTTTGAGGAGAGGAAGAATATTCATTTTTTTATTCTTTATAGACAAATCTTACAAATACAATCTGCTGATCCAAAATCTATGATAAATTTTAAATATAAAAGTTTTTCTGATTCTGTTGTGCTAAACAATCCATATCTTTTCTCTCTTTCAGTAAAATACAGATTGCAGAGTCCTTCAGAGTATGTGGATAGTTCCAGGCAGTAAATATAGGGATATGTGTGTTCATGCTAAGGATGTAGGTCACAGTGTAGGAAATGGACTGAAGGAGTGATTTGAAAGGCTTCAGGCATAAGAGGAGACCTGAGTAAGATTCAGAAGGAAGTCAGGAAAATGACTGAATGTAGCTCAAGAGATGCCAGCAGGCTTTGGTCTGCAGAAACTTGGACAAGATAAAGAGGAAGTGAATAAAGGATAAAATTAACCTATGTGGTTTTTTGACTCAATAATGTTCCATTTATTCATTCAACACCTGTCTTAATCACTCTTTTGCCTTTAAGACAAAATATGGGACACCCAAAAACTGAAGGATGGGAATTTTATTTTGACTCACGGTTAGAGTCTCTGAATGACTAACTCCAAGATAGACAAGGTGGAAGGGCCTGGCAGAGGAAAACTGCTTATGCCATACCAGACAAGTAGCAGAGAGAGAGATAGACGAGCTGGGAGGGAGATACACCCTTCTAGGTCATGCCCCAGTGAACAACCTTCAAACAGGCCCACTCCTAAGAGCACAGTGAGCTCTGAAGGCATCCAGGGATTAATGCACTGATCAGTGTGTTGCCTCATGGCCCATTATCATTCAGAAACCCCACCTCCATACCTGTGAGTCTTCTGGGAGACATTTCAGGTGCAGACGATGGTAACACCTATTTCTTCATGCTAATTGAAAAAAAGTAGAACTGGAGCACAAACTTGAGAGCAAGAAATCACATGATTGAAAAGTACCCCTGACACATTTAGAACTTAGAGGTGAAATAAATTTAGAAGTCAGTCACTCTATTCTTTTGTAAATGATGGAAGACTTGCCTAGTTTCACACAATGAGGTAATGCTAAGACCAGAGCCTATCCTCTGATGTAAAAGTCCATCTACAGGCTCCAGTGGTACCCACTGGCTTTAGCTCTACCATTTTAGAGTGCTGGCCTTGAAAATATTTCAAAATAGTCATAGTATTTTCCTCAAGCTTCTCCTTTGCTGAGGGGCTTTACCAGGACAGATAATGGTGTCTTCTTTTCTCTCTGAAGGCTGAGGAGCTGTTCATGGAGTTTGCACACAAGGCATCAGCTTTCAACAACTGGTGTGAGAATGCGGAGGAGGACCTGTCAGAGCCTGTCCACTGTGTCTCCCTCAATGAGATTCGGCAGCTGCAGAAGGACCACGAGGCCTTTTTGGCCTCCCTGGTTGGGCCTCAAGAAGACTTCAAATATTTGTTAGAGCTTGACCGGAAGATTAAGGCCTTAAATGTGCCTTCCAGCCCTTATACCTGGCTAACGGTGGAGGTGCTGGAAAGGGTCTGGAAACACTTGTCTGAGGTTATACAGGTAATTTGTGTGGGCATAATAGTGACTGTGGTCTACAATGAGCCTGACTTCTTTATTCATTGTCCTATTGGGGAGCCTTTGGAAAAGAAAGGAAGACTGTTCATAATTATACTGAGACAGCAGTCAACCAATGAAACTGTCTAGGAAAATCTGAGGACTATGTGAACCTGTCACAATATGTACACCTCATTCCCCATGATGTATATAGGCCCACAGTTCTATGGTTCAATGAAATAAATAAAAGCTCAATATGTGGTTTCAGTCATGATAAAAAAAAATTCACAAATCCTATGTGTTCCCCCATCCAAGATATTCCCTGCTTTAGATGCACCTCCCAAGGTGACTTGTACATGTTCATCTTTACTTTTTGTCTGCCTACAATATTCAAATAAGGAAATGTTTTCCAAAAAGGTTAGCAAAAATTTCTTGTTGTGTTGTCATATTTTGTAGCAACTCTGATTACTTGTGACGTTTTCCCTTAGGTCAGCTATGTATTCATTTAGGTTGAATGTTACCCTCTCCCTCAGTCAGAAAAAAGAGATTGAGAGAAGGGATGTTTTACTTTCATTACCAGTTTCTTACTGGACTTGGTCCTAGATGCTCCCATAAGTACTTAGAGGGAATGACATGGGCTACCTCCACATCTTTGAGGTAAGAAGAGGTGGACAGGGAGAAATACGACCACTTAGGCACATGCATGCTGAAGGCTGGTTTTCTAATGGCAAAGAAAAGCCTTCATTGTGAGCTCTACTCTCTGTGGTTTGGGGTTTTAGGAACGGGAGCAGGAGCTGCAAAAGGAAGAGGGGAGGCAGGTGAAGAACTTTGAGATGTGCCAAGAGTTTGAGCAGAATGCCAGCGCCTTCCTTCAGTGGATCCAGGAGACCAGGTTTGCGGGGCTCCCTCCAAGCCCATAGCCCTTATGCTAGACACACTATTTGCCAAAGGGGTGATGTATGTACTTGAAGGGGAGTGGAGAGACTTTCACAGAGCATGCTCTGTCTCCAAATCACATCTTGACTGTGCTTTATATTTGGACTTGACTGCTCTCTGAATCAATCTTTTCCAAATCAGGAAATGGAAATTTCATCCTCCTGCTCATTTTACAACTGTCACTGTTCTCTTCTAACACTCTCAGTTTCCCTTCTGCTGCCTATGATTATAATCCAAACTAATAACCTTCATGTTTGATGCCACACTGCTCTCTAAAAGCACTTCCATATTCATTGTATTACTTTGAGGGGAACCTCGAACAGTGCACAGAGCAGATCTCATTTCCTCTACTTCCAAATGTAGAAGGAAAAGTAGATAAATTGATTCACTCAAGGTCACATATGTATTTACTAGCACAGCCGGAAACAGAATATTCTGGGAACAACTAATATAAAATTATTATGTCACCTACCCAGTAAAGCTGTAATGACAATCAAGTGAGATAACATAGGTTAATCACTTTTATCAGATGCAAAATGCTCTTTACATGAAGGTAACATTTGTCATATCTTCTGGTGCCTATGTTTATAATCTTCTAAAAGGTCTGGAAAAGAGGATACCTAGAAGAATGCAGTAATGCATTATAAAATGCTCAAGGTTATTAGAATGTGTATCCCTTGGCTGGGTCAGAATTGTCGTGTTTTGGGGGTTAAAGTGGTGACTGGACAATCCATGATATATACTCTTTCTATATACTCATCAATAAGGATAAATAAGACTGAATAAAAAGAAATCTTCTATCACATCTAAAAAAAAAAAAACACAGCAGAAATTAGCTGAAGCCATATGTCTTCCTCTGCCTCTGGTTTGGGTCTCTTTATCATACCTAGCAGTCAGCCCTCAATGAAGAACATGACCTTTGCCCTCTGTGCTCTTTTTCCCTGAAGTAAGGTGCTTCACGGAAGGCCTGAGCTTCTCAGAGTAGGTGAGATTCTGAGACTTGTGGGAAGGGTCAGAGTTTGTGGCTACAGAGGACTTAAAATCTGACAAAGTACGGTCCACTGCAGTAATCCACGTTAACAAATGCTTTTCCTTTTCTCTTCTCGGGTTCCTGTTCCGGTCCTTCATGTCCAGGGCTTACTTTCTGGATGGGTCAGTATTTTGTTATCACTTCTATTTGCTTATATTTTGTAGAAGTGTTATTGCTTATACTGAGGTGTCATTATGCTGTCCTGATCTGATAGTGCCTAAAGAAAGAAGAGCCTGTTGTATTTCTCTCTGTCCCTAAACCCCAGTCAGGGAAGCCTTGCCTATGTTACTTAAGTGCATAAAGATGGCCGTATATATCCACTGGGTCTGAAACTTTGACTTCAACTAAACATAGATAGAATATTCAGAAAAAATGTATCTATACTGAAAATGTACAGCTTTTTGTCATTTTATTTCCTAAACAATACAGTATAACTATTTATTTACCATTTATGTTGTATTAGGTATTACAAGTCAGTAGTCTAGAGATGATTTAAAGTACAACGGGGGATGTGTATAGGTTTTATGCAATCACTGTGTCATTTTATATAAGGTATTTGAGTATTCTCTATTTTGGTATCTGCAAGGTTACTAGGGCAGTTTACCCATGTATACCAAGTACGACTGTTACAAACAATAAAATTATGAGAGATGTGTAAAAGCCCTCTTCTAGACAGAGAAGAAATGGGGTAGGTTTTACCTCCCTTCTCATGAATCTAAAAGGATACTGAAGGACAGAAGGGTTTGATTCTAAAAATTTGTCTCTCTGAAACATCATTTCATAAAGACCACATGCATAACACATCTCAATTCCATTTTTGCATCCCTTATCTTTCCCTTCCTCTTCCATGCATCCCTTTACCTCCTTCTGCCTTTGATAACTGTACACAAAGAATGTAAGCATTGTGTACTGAAAATGTACAGCAAAAAGAGGAAGGGGTTGAAAGGAGAGGGAGGAAGGAGAGCCCAAAGGAATTAAGAAGTGCTATGTGTGTGTGCCAACTTCCCATAAGGAACACAAACATTCTGCATTAGCACACATGTGCAAATCAATAAAAAAATAATAAAAAGTAAAGGTACATTATTTGTAAAAGGTAGAAACAGAAATGTAGGAGTTTTTAGTTGGTATATATATGTATGAAATATTGACCTCTGATATTAGGAATGATGTTTCGTTTTGCTTCTTAATTAGATCTTTGCTCAAAGAAACAGGAACCCTGGAATCCCAACTGGAGGCAAATAAAGTAAGTAAAGTTCGATCATTATCTGAAGAAATTGCTAGATTATAAAAAGTGCAAGAGGAGCTACTTAAAGGCGACTAGGGGATGTTTTTAGGTAAATATCACCTACACTTAAAAAGTCATAGCTGCAGTGCTAACCGTGTCATCCACTTGCATTCTAAGCCACAGATCACCACTTCATGGAAATGGACCCTGAATTTATTTAAAACTTCTAAACTTTTATTTCTGCATAAAATACAGATAAAACTTATATTACAGAGCCACTGCAATGGTTATGAGAGAACAGATATGAACAGTTCTAGACTGCAATGAGGAACTCTAACGAATTTTGTTTTTTACCTTAAGTGATAAAATGATATAATTGAATCTATATAGTCTCCCCAAAATCTAGTGTAGCAGTGTGCTAGAACAGTGTTCCTCAATATTACCTTCTCTCAGAAGGAATGAATTAAATTCAATTTCTGCCTTATGAAAGTAGAATAAGATGCCAGGTATAGTTGATCTCTGGAGGGTCACAAGCCTTATAACATAGTTTTTTCACACATATCTCACTGTCAGCAGACCCAATTTGCCCTCCTATCCTTGGGAAACCATATCTTCACATTAGAACTCATGGGCAGGATGCAGAAATTTTGCAGTGTAGTGTGGCCAACTGACAGTAGCAGAATATATATATATATATATCTGCTGAACAGATAAAGGAAGCCCAGGAGTGAACACTGGAGTGTTTATGTGAACCTCAGAACCAAGCTACAATCGAAGAGGCACATAATTCACACTGCAGATCACAGGAAGTTTACGATACATGCGTCCCAGGAGTCCTACTCTTCTTCATCTGCAGTACATCATCAGTAATTCTTAAATTTACATCTTAAATCATTAGAGAATTGCAGAGGTCATATCAAGTAAATCTATCACTACTTTATAAGTGAGGAAAACATAAATAAAATGGTTCTCATGAGTTGTCTATTTTTCATAGAGGACAAGAAGATCTCTGAAAAGTACTGAACAGGAAATTCAATCTCTTAGGCTGTTTTTCTTCTCTCCCATCTCTAGGTTTGGAGCCAGTGACCAGAATGACTGACTCTCTTCTCTGTCTTTTTCCAGAGGAAGCAGAAAGAAATCCAAGCAATGAAGCGTCAGCTAACCAAGATTGAGGACCTAGGGGACAGCATGGAGGAGGCTCTGATCCTTGACATAAAATACAGCACCATCGGACTGGCCCAGCAGTGGGACCAGCTCCACCAGCTGGGAATGCGGATGCAACACAATCTGGAGCAACAGATCCAAGCCAAGTACTGAGGGTCCATAGCCAGGGTGGGGAGGGGAACAGTGGTAGCAGGAGCATAACTAAGGGCTAGTGTATGGGGTACTAGATTAAACAGCTGCTCGGATTACATGCTGACCTCCAAAGGCAGCGTTGTCTGTCTTTACCGCCCTACAGAAGGACTATTGCTCTTTGTACTGAGGTCTATCATGAGGGAAGAGAGGTGTCCCTCTCGCTGATTCCACTCATCATCTGTCTGAACAAAAGTTTCCTCCAACCAGTTCTCAGAGTCACTTTACCATATTATGGGGTCCATTCAGAAAAGTTCCCTTTTATAAAATCTAACTCTGAGTATAATATCTGCAGTGGAAAAGTATTCAAAATATGACCTAATAGACCAAAAGAGCAGAAACCATTTTTTTCTTAGATAAATTAATTATAGCAAAGCAGCTTTAGATCTCAATAGGTTTGAGGCAGTATTTTTATCAAGATCAGGAACTGGGCAACTTTTTTCTGTAATACATCTTATTTAACATAACTTAGTCTTCACAAGTCATGAAATTTATGTTGACCTTTCAGTTCTGTGAACACAGTAGAAAAGCAGCCATAAATAATTTGTAAGTGGATAAACATGGCTGGCACAATAAAACAATTTGTAGAGGCTGAAATTTGAATCTAATGTCCTTTTTACATTCCATAAAAGTCTTCTTTTGATTATTTTCAACCATATTAAACATGTAAAAGCCATTTTTGGCTCATGGACTGCATAGTTACAAGTGATAAGTTGGATTTGAGCCATGGGGTATAGATTACCAACCTCTGAACAAGATGATCCAGTAACGTATTAGCTATCAGCACTCTCCCATCTTTCCTGCAGCATCTTTTTCTATTCTGACGTTTTATCTCATGGCTAACTCAGGTTTTTCCTTTCAGAGATACCATAGGTGTGAGTGAGGACACGCTAAAGGAGTTTAGCACCACCTATAAGTGAGTATAACTTTACAGTTAATTGGTTGTTCATTTTCTAGGTCATTCAGTATAAGTCTATCAATAACTAATAATTTTCTCCCTTTGTGTGACATGATGGGATCTTAAATAAAAATGTACAAATGTTAATTAGCTTTAGTTATAATATATTGTGATTATAATTTATATTTTCTTATAATTACAATGTATTAATATAATGCAATATAATTCCTATGAGATTCTTGGAAGTTTAAAGATATATTTATTTCATACTTAATGCTTTTATTTTTCCCCCTATCCATTATATAAAAGAAGAAATAGATACAGACAGAGATACAGAGAAGTTCACTATTCGGCTCTCTGACAATGTTATTATATGTTACTAAAGGTCTAGCTTACCCAAAACCTATTCCTTTCTTTTCTAATCTGATTCTTTCTAGAGTTTGATAACATGTTTTATTCTTAGACATTTCGATGAGAATTTGACAGGGCGTCTAACTCACAAAGAATTCCGATCTTGCCTGAGAGGACTCAATTACTACTTGCCCATGGTAGAGGAAGACGAACCTGAGCCCAAGTTTCAGAAGTTCTTGGATGCTGTGGATCCAGGGAGGTAAGAAGAAGACCAAAGGCCAGATCAAGAGAGGATTGGGGCTTGGAAGGAGAGGTTCAAAGAATAAAGTTGTCTATAAAAGATGGAACTCACTGATTTGAAGAATGGGGCAGCACAGATAATCATAAGTGAATAGGGCAGCCCTTTGTATCTTTTCAAGATTATCTCAGAAGTAAATAGCACTAGTTCTAACACAGGACCTAGATCTGCAAGTTTCCCAATTCATGATTGACATTTGATCTATGAATTTTTGCTGCTTCTAAGAATAGGACTTAAGAGAAGAAATAATTTCATAGATGTGAAATTTTAAGGAGACATAGATAACCAAAAAGCCAGTACGTTGAGAGCAGAGTTGTTTATGTTTGTGGGGGTGTGAAAGAATGACAGATATATCAGGTTGTTCTTCAGTGAATTTTTCTAATACCAAAGACACAAGAACACCAGAAACTATTTAGGTATCCAGGGACTTGTGCTGATAGGAAGATGGGAAATTCCAAAACTCTTTGAGGAGAACCAAACAGGAATCTTAGTCTGAAGTTTGGGAAACAGTGTTTGTTTGGCTATAAGAGAGAGAGGAAAAGTCAGAAAGCAGAGTGTAACCCACAGTTCAGATGAGATTGGGTGCATTCAGGGTGGTATGGCTGTAGATGTAATCCACAGTTCAAAGACCATATTTGAAAGAGAACACGGAGAATCTATCTCTCCTTGGCCGCTAAGACACTGTATGGGATGGGGACAGGACTTCTTCCTGTCTTTCAAAAGCACAACTCCTGTATTTCTCACACAGGAAGGGCTATGTCTCACTGGAAGACTACACATCATTCCTGATTGACAAGGAGTCAGAAAATATCAAGACCAGCGATGACATAGAGAGTGCTTTCCAGGCCCTGGCAGAGGGCAAGTCTTATATTACCAAAGACGATCTGAAGCAGGTCAGATTCCAGTTGCTATATTCTCATAATCTTGATTTGGGTCAGCTCATTCTTGCTTGTCTACTCTGAAAACTCGCATCCTCTTATTTCTTTTCTTTCTAAGACCTTGCCTTCTCAGGATGTCATTTGTTTTGATCAATCCGTTTTGTCTTGATCCAGCTAAGAAACCTATAATGACTTTTTATTGACTGTCACAGCTAATTCAAAACAAGTGACTTAGTTTTTTAGGTTATTTTTATCTCTTTGCTTAATAGTCAAAATTTAGTAAATGAGAAATAGAGGATAGTGAAAGTGAATTAGATCTTTTCTTCAAGAAAGAGATAAGCTAGAAGTTTGAGTTGGTCTTGTTGATTTGAAACCACACATTTTAGAGAAAACGCTGTAATGGGAATGAGGTTTTCTTGTCCTTCCAAAAGCTGGCTTCATCTTCGGTATTTATAGCATAACAGAAGTTCAAGGAACTTTCAATCTCTAGATGTATTTTCAGTCTCTATAACTTTCTCTTTTTATGCTTTTCAGGCCCTAACCCCAGAACAAGTGTCATTCTGTACCATACATATGCAGCAGTATGAAGACCCACGAGGTCGAACCCAACCTGCTGGCTATGATTATGTTGGCTTCACTAATTCCTACTTTGGTAAATGATACACAGATCTCCTGGATCATAAAAAATTCGCTAGGTAGGATATATTGGGAGATGGAAGAGACAGGCAAGTGTGGGGGTGTAAAGATTGTTCTTTGTGTGTTTGTGTGTATTACAGTTTCAGAATCTATAAAAGACAATCATAGTTGGCAAGTATAAGTATTAATCAAGTTGGGGAAGAAAACGCCATGGGGTTATTTTTATTTTGTATGCAATTAGTCACCACTGAGGAATTCCAGTGTTTTTAATTTTAAAGTGTTTTGTTGTGTTCTGCTTACTTTTACCATTTGTGTGTGTGTTGTGATGATAGAAGAAAGTGTTTATTTTTAAAAGAACAAAATTAAATAAATTGTTTCTTACCCATTGACTGTCTGTATTTCTGTGAACCATACTATAATCTACAAATGAACAGCTAATTGTACTGTACAAAAAGAGCCATTGTAGAAGAGGTAATTAAAATATATTTAAATTACTGCATTTTAAAATGAAGATATATAAAATCTGGGGAGGGTGCAGTATTTTATTTTATTATTTTATTTTTTAAGTGTTTGATTTGAAACCATAATTTTAGAGAATTTAGTGTTTAGAGTTTGTTTTTTGTGACTCATTTTATTTACTTTATTTTAAAGAGGAAAAACGATGAAAACAGTGATAAAGAATTTCAAATCAATATAATAGGAAATTAACAATGGTTATTACATTGTAAACTGTTACCTTTAAAGTACTTACTCAGATTAAAAGATATAGGCATGCAAAATTTATCAAACATTATAAATACAATCAATACCTCCCAATGAAATTGTAGAGATTAGTAGTATAATTATCTATCTTGTGCATATATATATTTTTCTTTTCTTTTCTTTTCTCCTCCTTTTTTTCTCCTTTACCTCAACCCAGTTATTCTTTGCTTTTAGGCAGTTTCTTTCCCTTTCACAATATTCAGCGTAGTTTTGGATGTTATTCACTGGTTCTGTTTCTTACACTAGGGAGGCAATAAGATATGTACAGATGTGAGTCTGATTTTGTTACAGCAAAAATCAAAAATTGGGTTGAACTCCACAGGAATTGGGTCAAACTCCGCAGGAAATCAAAAAACTCATTCAGAACAAATGGAGTTTTAATTAATTTTAATTTAGAACCAACTGGACGGGTCATTGCCCCCCATTCGGGATCAGAGAATGTGGCCCTTAACTGCCGTTATTCTCACTTTATATACATTTTTACTTTCCATGGTAACAGATTGAAATGTTTAGGCCCGGCCACAGTTGTTTACCTTGCACCATGTGACCAGGTCAGGCTCTGGCCACAATGATATATACTTTAACAACTCAGGCAAGGAGAAGCGCAAAGTTAACTCTTTACAATCCCTCCAGGATGTTTCTCAAGACACATTTTGAGTCTTGTCTATCTTAAAATGATGTGCTAAAAGTTGTCACACCTTACATTTTCACTTATGAGTATGGTCTCAAGTGGCATCCATTTACCAATAAAAGCCTTGAGTTTATCCTTCTTCAACTCCGTTGTATTGAAAGAAATCCATCATTTTTGTCCATCCCTTGGTTGTTGGACATTTTGGTTGTTTCTAAGACTTAACTACTACAAATTGTGTTGCTATAAGTATGAGTGCACCTATATCACTGCAGTATGATGTTTTTAAATATTCTCGAAAAATACTCAGAAGGAGAATACCTTGGTTGAATGAGACTTCTAATTGTAGTTTTTTGAGGAACACTCACACCAGTTTCCACAGTGGTTGTACCAGTCTGCATTCTGATCAGAAGTGCAAAAGTGTTATTCCCAACATCCCTGCCATCATTTGTTATTGCTTAATTTCTTGGTGATAGCCATTCTTTTTGGGGTGAGATGGAATCTCAGTGTTGTTTTAATTTGCATTTCTCAAATGACCAATGATGTTGAACATTTTTTCATATATTTATTTGGCATTTGTAATTTTTAATCTGAGAGGTATGCTTTATCTCAGAGGCCCATTTTTTAAATTGAGGCTTTGAATTTGGGGGGTGCTGATTTTTTCCAATTCCTTATATATTCTAGACAGAAATCTTTTGTCTGAGGGGCAACTGGCTAGAACTTTTCCCCATGTGAGTTTTCTTTTCACTCTGTTGGTGATTTCATTTGATGCACAAAAACGTTTTAATAAGATGAGATCCTAGTTGTTTATTCTTTGAAGTACTTTCTGTGCAGTTTGGTTTTTATTCATGAGCTCTCTGCCTACCCCTATATCTTCAAGATTTCTACCTACTTTCTTTTCCAGTAGATTTAGTGTTTCTGTTTTAATATTTAGATCTTTGATCCATTTTGCCTTTAGTGCATGGTGATAGACATGGTTCTAGTTTTAGTCTTCAGCATGTGGAAAGCCAGTTTTTCAAGTAGCATTTATTAAAGAGGCTATCTTCCTTCCAGTGGACATAGTTGGACCTTTCATCAAAGATAAAGTGGCTGAATGTTTTTACTGTTGTGTATGCATCTTATAATCAGTTCCACTGATTCTCAGTTCTGATTTTTTGCCAGTACAATGCTGATTTTATCACAGTAGCTTTGTAGTATAATTTCAAGTCAGGGATTGTGATACATCTTGCCCTGCCTGTGTTAGAGTGTGAAATATTGTAGTCTGTGAAATTGACCTGCGCAGAGATAAGAAGAGTAACTATTTTCTTCTTAAATTGTCCTTTTCTTTTTGAGACAAGTTTTCCTTGCATAATAAGACTGGACTGAAACTCTTATGAAGCCTAAGCTGGCCTCATACTCACAATTTTCCTGCCTTGACCTCTTCAATACTGTGGTTATAGATGTGCAGGACTAACCTTGGTCAACTTGTGTCTTTTTCTTATTCAAACAGCATACTATATGTTATTATTTTTAGAACAACAAAATTCCAGCATAGCAGGGATCCCTATCATCCTCTCATTCCCTGTATTTCCCCTTAAGTTTAATGTGCTTAAAAGACAATCTGGGATCATTTGCAGGGTGAAAGATGCCTAGATGGAGCACTGAGGTAGTTCAGTGGTAGGTGGTGGAAAGGAAGCATTTCTGGTGGTTTCCCTCTGGGTGCTGGTGTGTAGCAGAGTGTGGACCCCAGTTAGGGTCTGAAACATGAATTGAAGACTATGGAGAAGTAAAGAGAGTAACTTCAAGGAAGAGGAAGGAGGTTGGCAGGAGCATCTTCTCCCTGAGACAGAACCCATGCCTCAAGAGGAGCAGTTTAAACCTGCAGATGCCCAGTGACTGCTGTCGACCCTGGGGACCATTCCAGAGAGATGCAGTGGTAGAGGCAGTAGCAGACTTGGTGAACTGCACTGACTGGTGGTGTGTGCTGGGGCTTGGTTGTCCCACACAGGGCAGCAGCTGGCCAGGGTGCCAACTTGGAGGTGGGCTGGCTGCATTCAGAACTCTTGAGTTGCTGATGGCTCCATCTAGTGGTTCACAGTTAGGCTCAGGCCTGTAGAAGGCGTGCTGACAGCTGCAGGGAAGGTAAATTTGGTCTTAGCCAGAAGGTACAGGCTCACAGAGATTATCCGTTACCCCATCAAGAAGCTGCTGCTGGTTTGCTGGGATGGATTGGTGCAGATCAGGACTCTGTCTCCACTTGTCTAGCTGTGACAGTGGGGATATACTGGAAGTGGACTTACCCCTCTCTCTTGTTTGTTTTTTGTTCTTGTAGTGGGCGTTTTTTTTTTTAACTTTCTGTTTATATTTTTTCCTTCATTGTTTGGTCTTGTTTTTATATTTATGTGAACATGGTTTCTATCCTCTTTGTGCTTGTGGTTCTCTTTGAGCGTTCTTTCTGTCTCTTCCTTTTCTCTTTCCCTTCAGTCTTTGTACCAGTTTCCCAACTTTGGTGTGACACCCCCACTTTGTCCTGCAGTGTAACTTCTGATCTCTTCCTCTTCTTTCACTTCTCTCCTTTCTCCCTAATTCATTTTAAAATTTAACCATTTAGGACAAAATTGACATATTAAGGACTTCTATACTGCATATAATTTTGTGGTTTATTTTAGATTTTGGTATATAATCACAAATCTAGTTCATAGGGTTAAAGGTGGCCAATTAATAGTTCAGTCTGTTCTTTCCTAGGCTATATTTAATGCTATTGTCACTGCTGATGGTACCATTATAACCAAAACTAAGATAGTTGTTCCAAACTGCGTTTTTACTGGTATTCCAAGACTGAGATTAAGGGTGGCAGACAATACTGTAGCGCAGTGTCAAAGCACTAGGGGCTGGGCCAAACAGGTAGCAACTTCTCACCCCCAAGAAATTGAAGAGGTAGAATCACACAATAGACTCAAAACCAAAACGTCAGCTACCCCTGGCAGATACCTTGGAGAAGTAATCATTTCCTACTTGTTCTAAATACTACCAATAAAGCAACACACCATAGGCAATTTACAAGCATCAGCCCAGAAATTAAACTAACAAAAGAAAATGAGGAAACACTGAAACTAGATGCAACCCCAGATATCCAGGTCACCAAAGACAAACCCAGAAGGCAATAAGGTGGGACAATCCAAAAGCAACACCCTCACCTCTCTGAAGTGGTAACAACAGTGTATTTCAATGAGGCACTATAAAAAAATCAAATCAGAAATAATTTATCAGATAACTGCAGTGATGGCATCTGCAATGTAAATCTTACTTGGACACTGTAGAGCAGAAACAGATAAAACAAACAGAGGAGCTTAAAACAATTATTGAAGCCTTGAATGCTCAATATAGGAAAGAAATAGAATCCATAAGGCAGGTTCAAGCAGACATCCTGAATAAAATTCCACTGAAGGTAACTTCATATTAAACCAATATGAGGACAGAGTCTTAGACATAGAAAACAGGCTTATGTTTAGTGATCATGAAGAGAAAGTTTTCTTTAAAATAGCAAGGGACCATGAGATATCAATACAGAGATTCTAAATGAAGCAAAGAAGAATAATTTAAGATTGAATGGCATCAATGTAAAAGCAGGAGCTAGCAAAAAAACTACTCACAGATGTCATGGCTGAAAACTTCCCTGGTAGAGAAAAAAAAATTTGACATACAGAAAGTGAGGCATATAGACCTCTAATTAGCCACAGTCAAAAAAATCTGCAGCCCAGCAAATCAGTCAAGATTCCAGAAATTCAAAAAGAATATAATCTTAAAATCTGTTAGGGAAAAGAAGCAAATTGCCTATAAAGAAAAATCCATCAGAATCACAACCGACTTCTAAGCACATGGTCTAAGGAGACCATGAAGTGAAGTATTTCAAGTTCGAAAGGAAAACAACTTTCAACCCAGATTAATGTACCCTGCAAAACTATCTTTCAAAACTTATGCAGAAATAAGATACTTCCATGACAAAGAATATCTGAGGACATTTCTGAACATAAAACCAGCACTCCAAAATGTTTCAAAGGACATTCTAGAAAGAGATAACAAGGACTACAACCCCATAGAACTCAACAGAAGAAATCCGCTAGGCAAGGCGGACAAACAGAGGAAGGGAAAATAGAGGAGGAGCCAACAACGGCAAACTAGCACGACAAGGATAAGTCAACACCTGTCAATTATAACCATCAATGGAATGGTCTCAATTCACCAATCAAAAGACACAGAATGGATCAAGAAGCAAGGTAAAACAATATGCTACATACAAGAAACATGTAATTGCAAAAGAAATCCATAGACTGAAAGTCAAAGGATAGAAAACAATACTCTATGTAATAGGAACCCAGAAAAACACAGGAGCAGGTATTATAATTGCAGGGTGAATTATAAGCCAAGAATATTAAGGAAGATAAAGGTCACCAGATCTTGTAAAAGGAATAATCAAAGAGGAAGAGATAACGATCACAAATATATATATATATATATACAACAAATACCAGCACGCCCAACTATTTAAAGAAATATTAATGGGCATGAAAAATCAAGTAAGCATTAGAACAGCTTTATTAGGGGATCTCACTAGTCCACTGTTATAAAAAGACAGATCAATTAGACAAACAAATCAACAATGAAATATTAGAACTGAAACAAACTTTTGAACAAATGGTCTTAGTAGATGTCTACTGAGTGTTCCACCTTACAACATCAGAATACACCTTCTTCTCAGCTGTATATGGGGTGTTCTACAAAACAGACCACATATTAGCTCATAGAATATGCTTAAGTAAATGCAAAGGAACAGAAATTATTTCATGCATTTATCAGACCATAGTGCCATGAAAAAAAAACACAAGAACATCAAAACACATGGAAATTAAATAATACCCTTCTGAACAATCAATGGGCCACAGGTGAAATTAAAAAAGAAATTAGTTTCTACAATTAAATTATAATGACTATACAACATCCTGTAACTTATGAGACACAATGAAAGCAGCCTAAGAGGAAAATTTATAGCAGTGAATAGTCATATCAGGAAAATAAAACAAGCCCAAATAAACAACTTAATTGGTGAACCTCAAACTTCTAAGCAGGCTAAGCCAGAAGTTCCTAGGAGATAGGAAATTATAAATATCAGAGCAGAAAGTAATGCATTGGATACTAAAAATATACTAAGGATCAATGAATCAAAGAGTTGGTTCTTTTAAAGATCAAGTAAAATCAACAAACCCTTATCCAACCTTATCAAAAAAAGTAAAGATTCAAATACACAAAATTAGAGATAAAAAGTGTGAAATAACTGCACACCCTTCAGAATTCAAGAAGATAACCTGCATCTACTTTGAAAACTTGTATTCTTATAAAATGGTAACTGCAGAAGAAATGCACAGATTCCTAGATACATGTGAATTACCAAGGCTGAATCAAGAAGATTAAGAAATCCTAAATAAATCAATATCAGTCAATAAAATCAAAGATGTAATTAAAAACTTACCTACAAAGGAAAGCTCAGGTTCCGATGGATTCACTCCTGAATTCTACATGAAATTTAGAGAAGATCCAGCAACACTACTTCTCAAAATCTTTAATTAAAATGAAAGGAAGTCCATCTTCCCAAATTCATTCCTGGAAGCAAGCCTAAGAGGAAAGGTATCTGATACCAAAACCAGAGAAAGACTCAACAAGGAAAGATAATTACATGCCATTCTCTATAATACACATTGATGGAAACATTCTCAATAATATACTGTAAAACAGACTGCAGAAAATTATATACCATGCCCAAATAGGATTGATCCCAGGGGTTCAGGGATGGTTTATCCTGGTAAATCAATAAATGTAATCCACCATATTAGCACACCCAAGAACAAAGATCATATGATCATCTCAATATATGCAGAAAAAGCTTTGAAAGGGGCCAGCACCCATTAATGATAAAAAAAAAACCCTACAGAAAATTGGAATAGATGATCTTTATCTCAAACTGATAAAAGCCATATATAACAAACCAACATCATACTAAATGGACAAAAACTCACTTTCTGTCAAGGGCGTCCACTCTCTCCACTCTTATTTAACATGGTCCTGGAAACTTTTGCCAGAGCAGTTAGACAAGAGAAACAAATAAAAGGAATAATGATGGGAAGGGAATAAGTTAAATTATCATTATTTGAAGATGACATGATGCTCTACATAGAAAACCCCAAAAACTCCACTAAAAACTGCTAGATATAATAAGCAAATTCAGTAGTGTAGCTGGATACAAAGTCAAAACTCAAAAATCAGTAGTCTTCTTGCTTACAAATAACAAACTCACTGACAGAAAAATTAGGAAACAACATATTTCACATTAGCAACCAAAAAAAAGAAAAAAAAGAAATACCTAGGAATCAATCTAATGAATGATTTAAGAGTCTTCTACATTGAAAACTACAGTACCCTAAAAAAGGAGATTGCAGAGGCTATCAGAGAATGGAAAAATATCCCTTGATCTTGGGTAGGAAGAACGGATATAATGAAAATGGGTTATATTTCCAAAAATATTACACAGATTTGATGCAATTCTGATCAAAATTCCAATAACATATCTCACAAAACAAGAGAAAACAATCATAAAATTTATTTGGAATCAGAAAAGACCTAGAATAGCAAAGGCACTTCTGAGCAACAAATGCAAGGCAGGGGACATCACAATCCCTGACTTGAAATTATACTACAAAGCTACTGTAACAAAAATAGCATGGCATTATCAAAGGAAAAAAAGCCAAGAATCAACGGAAGAGATTATAAAGTGTAGAAATAACTCCAAACATATTCAGCCACCTTATCTTTGACAAAGGTGCCTAACATATCCACTGGAATTAAGATAACCTCTTTAATAAATGGTGCTGGAAGGCTGGGCATGGTGGCACATGCCTATAATCCCAGCACTCAGGAGGCTGAGGCAGGAGAATTGTTGCAATTTCAAGGCAAGCTTGGGCTACAAAGTGAGCTCAAAGCCAGCCTGAACTTCATAGCAAGACCCTATCTCAAAAAGACCAACAAATGGTGCTGGGAAAGCTGTCTCTGCACCTGCCAAAGATTACAATTGACCCTATAGCTTTCAGTAAAATAAATTTGAAATGAATCAAAGATGTAAATATTAAAATAGAAACATTAAATCTACTGGAATACAGATTAGGTAAAACTCTGGGGGACATTGGTGTAAGCAAAATCTTTATGAATAAAACCCTAGTGTATCACCAATAATCAATAACTGGGATCTCATCTTATTAAAAAGCTTTTTCACAGCAAGAAAAACAATCAATGGAGTGAAGCGATAACCAACATTGTGGTAAAAAATGTTTGCCAAATGTTCCTCAGACAAAGAATTACAATCAAGAACACATAAAGAATTTAAAAATAATCAGACCTCCCAAATTTACAGACCTAATTCAAAACTGGGCATCTGAGATGAATACACACTTGTCACATGAAGAAATACAAATAGCAAATAAATATATTAAAACTGATCAATATCACTGGTCATTCAAGAGATACAAATTAAAACAACACTGACATTCCATCTTATCCCAGAAAGAATGTCTACCATAAGTAATCAACCAATAACAAGTGCTGCATGGGCTGTGGGGAAAAAGACCAGTCTCCACTGTTGGCAGAAATGGAGACTGGTGCAACCACTGTGGAAATCAGTGTGGATATTCCTCAAGAAACTAGGATTGGGACCTCCAATTCCCCTTCTGGGTATCTTCCCAGAAGAATTATAAACACTGTACCACAGTGATACATGTGCACCAATATTTATTGCAGCACAATATGTAATAGTTACATCTTGGTAACCACCCAAATGCCCAACAATTGAGGAATATATGTGGTATTTTTATGCAATAGAGTACTACTCAACAATAGTAAAGGATAAACTGGACACTTTTATAGGTAAATGGATGCAACTTGAGACCATACTCATAAGTGAAATAAACCAGACATACATATGTAATCATATTGTTTTTCTGGTTTGAGAAGCTGAAAGAGTAAATAAGATAAAAAGTGTAAAATAGATACTGTAAAATGGGAAGAAACTTCAAAAGGAAAGAGAAACTGGGATGGGGGAACAGAGAAAAGAAGGAACGGAAAAGCGCATGTGTGTGTGTGTATATATATGTGTGTATATACATATGTGTGTGTGTGTGTGTATATATATATATATATATATATATATAAAGACAGTTATACTATGAATTTCTCTCATTTCATTGCAAAGAAAGGTTTATGTTAATATTACTTAGACAATTAAATGCTGATACCTTGTACTTTGTATAATTAATTTATTTAAAGGTAACAATATGCAATGTATTAACCATTGTCACCCTTCTATTATTGTATTATTTTATATTTTTTCTCTTTGAAAAAAGAATATTGGGGTTTATTTGCATCCATCTTGTATTGGACTAAGAGTCAGTAGAAGTGTTTGTAAAATTAAAAATTAAAGAAAAAACAAATATATGTGCTTCTCTCTCCACAAATTTTCATAACAATTTTGATCTGCATAGACTCAAAAGGAACATTCTGACTTGACCTATAAAAGATGATGGTGTAATTTGACAGTGAAAGTTCTGAAAGTTGTTTTTTTGACTTGTGTAAAACTACCAGTGTCTTGCAAAGCACCCATCATCCCCCAATCCATAAATACTGTCATGTGATTGCCATTTTAAGCCTGAGTCCCCTCCTCCACACAGAAATTAATCTCCCTTAGTCTTGGAAGAAATCCTACCAGAGGAACCCTTTAATAGAACTTTGTTTAAAACTCCAAAATTATCTTTGCCATTAGTAATATATAAGCATTTTACTGATTTTTACATGAACAACCAAATACTATGGAATATAACAATCAGAAGCTATCCGGAAAATGCATGTTCACAAATGCCTACACTCTGATAACAAATAATGAAAAAATTTACAGATGAAATGATATAGCCCAATAAGCAATAGATAATCAGTATTATTTAATATCACACTTACCAAATATGGGGAGTTCTAATAATACATGTGCTAGAAAGAATCAAAGGGAAGTGCGAATGTGGTTCATTCCTCCCCAGTGACACTGTTACCAAGAAGTTTCAAGGCCAAATTAGACATTAGGTATTTGATGGGTTGAAAAATGCTAAGGGAAAAATGCTTTATAATATCATTTTATATCAGAGATAGAGTAATATGAAGGCTAGGAAGACAATACCTGAAAAAGCAATGACGGTGTCATAACTAAGTACAACGCCTTTTGAAGTTAGATTCTGACCACCTACACATCAAGCAAAAACTATAGTGTTAGAAAGCGCATCCATAATTCAGTAAGAGACTATCAATATTCAGAGTATAATAGTATAACAACTAGAGCTTATACAAAATATTCTCCTTAATTTCAGAGTTAAATTCTTCCTAACTAAATCCCATCTGTTGACCTACTGCCTACTAACTTTAAACTGGAATGCTCTTTTTAAATTTTTGCTAATTATCTCCTTTATAATTCCAAGATAATATTCTGTCCCTGAGCCTCACCCTATGGCTACAAACTTTATTTTCTGTTCTTGATTAAAATTCCCTGTTTGGCTCTCCAAAATTATTTCACTTCTAACAGAATATTATTCCATTTACAGCTTACAGACCTTTCTGAAGCCATCCATCTCGCTTATTTCCATATAGCACAGAATTTAATCTATTTTCCAGTGTTTTCTCCTTTCAGGTTTCTGGAAACTACATCCATCTTCCTGCCCCTCCCGACATCCTCTTTGCTCAGCTATACCATGAAGTATAAGAAGCATGAGCTAGGCAAAATAATGGGCACTCTAAAGGGTACTGTCTAGAAATTCCAAATAATAGCTGTACTTTATACTAAATGTGTAGCAGGCTTTGCCCTCAAAACTTTATATTAATCTTCTCCAAAAAGGAGACCTACCTGACAAATATTATCATCCTATTTGTCCAGTGAGAAAACAGAGACACAGCATGTTTAAAACATTTGACCTAGACCACATATATAAAAACACTGATAGAACCTACACTTACAACATCAGGGTCTCTTGCATTAATTGGTTCCTTTAAAAGAACACTGCATAAGAGGTTATCTTCACATCAGAGAGACATCTTCCACCACTTCTAGAATAGTTTGTCCTTTGACGCACATGATCAACTCCATAATTATGAGAGGAAATTCAGATCATGGAGGGAGATTTTGTAGACTGTTTCTGTTGCTTCCACCCCAGATCAATTATAGAAAGAAAAACAGAGATGGATTCCAGAAGTTTTTATTCTGAAAAATGCCTCCAAGTGGTGTTATATCTTTCTATATGGAAGACTATCATATTTGGAAGTTAGACAGAAATTTATTATTAGCAATATTTGAAACATTCTTACCTATTCCTGGTCAGTGTGCATTTGGGGACTGTTACACTGAGTGGACAGAACAGGTTGTGAAATTAATTTGCTCAAACAGCCTCAGTACAATGCAGAAAGATTTATATTGAAAAGGACCCTATGGTAAATGACCTTTCTTCTCTGACATAGGACCTTTCTGCCATCGGACTGACATTTACCTCTCTCTGGCCTAGTTTCTTCTCTGAGATTTATGTTGCTTCCTCCCAAATTTATTTTGCATCAAATTCTAACTAGAAGATGTATTTCTTTCCTAAGAAAATAAAAATATTGCTTCTTATTCAAAAAATATCATCTGATATCATCCTCCTTAGTCTTGCAAGTCACTCCTCACTCCTGTCTCACTAATAAAACCTGTGGGTCTGGATCCTATCCTTTTAATGTGTTGTAATGTCCTTTGGTTTCTAATATTAACCCTAGTCAGGCCCCTGTCTCTCTTTAGAATGAGGGACATAAATTTCTTATTTTCTCCTTGTCTCTGTTTTCCCCCTGATGAAATGCACTGTCCTCTCATTTTTTAGCAAGATTAAATATTACCTAGACATGCAGCCTTCTCTGATCCTCTCCTTACAGAAAACTTTCCCTAAAGGAAAAGCCAACATCACTTTCCATAACACATTATTAGTAGCAGCTGACATTCACTAGAAGACCACTATGACCAGGTATTGTGTTACATTCCTTATATACATGATTCTGTTTAATCATTAACAAAAATTATGATGCTGCAACCATCTTGCTAATGAGGACTTGAAAGCTAAATAGGGTTAAGCAAATCACTCAGGGTTGCAAAGCTGGTAAGCTGTAGATCTTGCATTCAATCTCCTCCCTGACAGCTATGGGAATTCACTACACTTTTCCTTATCACTAGCAATGTGTGCAAGCCATGTGTGAACTACTGTAGGTGGAACGCAGATCAGATAAAGTAAATAATTCCACAGTAGATTCAAAAGACAATACTCCATTTGAATGAGAAGGGCCCTTGACACCAGAAAGCATGAGCAATTATCAAAAATAAGTAAATACAATTTCTTAAATAAAATCTATTCAGCTTAGGTAACAAATTCAAAAGAAGAAGGTAAAAATAATAATGCATCTCAGAGAGTTGTACTCTATAAAATGAAAAGCACTCATTGGGAGAGAAAGAGAATAACTCATTTCTCCTTTTAGCAAGGCATTAAAGTAATCCCTCAAATTATCACACACTAAATTTCAGATCTTGGAAAAATATTATAGATTAAATATACTAATTATGTATTAGTGTCTCCATTGTCTCTGAGAGAGAGATCCTTCCATCCTTACCTTGAAATTAGACGCTTCGAAATGCTCTAATTTTTTTCAGCTTGGTTAGAAAATTTGTAATAGTTTTAGTGTTGCATTAAGGAAACTTGGGGTGTCATGTATATATGAGGCCAAAAGTGAAAATTCTGATTTTGAGCCCACTGTGATCACAGTAGGCAGATGAGCACACCTGTCTCTGTATACCAAGGGTCTGGGAAGAAGGGCAGGCAGAGGCAGAGTGGGCTCTTGTAGGGCCTGGCAGGAGGCACACTTTGGCCTGAGGCCTGGACTAACTGGCCCCTCAGACTTAGTTCCCAGTCTTTGATTAGCCTACGTAGAGGCAAGTGTCCTTTGGACTGTCCTTTATCCCTTACCCAGTAAGCTCCCTCGGAAAGCATTTTTCAGAGCTGTCTGCACAGCCCGATTTCTTAGACTATAAACAATGGGATTGAGGAGAGGGGTCACCACAGTATAGGTGACAGCAATAAGCTGATCCCGTTCAAGGGAGTAGCTGGATTTGGGTCTCAAGTACATGAATGAGGCACAGCCATAGTGAAAAATGACCACTGTGAAGTGTGAGACACATGTGGAAAAAGCCTTTTTCCGCCCATTAGCAGAGGGGATCCTCAGGATAGCTGCCAGGATGCACGTGTAGGAGACGGTGATGGAGATGAAAGAGATCAAGAGGACCACCAGGCTGAGGATGAGGATCCCCAGCTCACTCAGTGCTGTGTCCCCACAGGCGAGGTTCAGCACTGGAGGTGTGTCACAAAAAAAGTGCTGGATCTTATGGGAGCTACAGAAAGAGAGACGGAAAATGACCAGTGTCATCCCCAGACCAAAGAGGTATCCACTCAGAAAGGAGGCACAGACCAGCTGGGAACAGAAAGTGGGATTCATGCGGCTGGCATAGTGCAGTGGAGCACAGATGGCCACATATCTGTCAAAGCCCATAACAGCCAGGAGGAAGCAGTTCGTACAGGCCCACGAGGCAGAGAAGAACATCTGGGCAGCACAGCCTGAGTAGGAGATTGCATGTCTCCCCATAGCCAGGCCAAAGAGCATCCTAGGGATGATACCCAAAGTATAGCAGGTCTCAGAGAAGGATAGGAAGGAAAGGAAAAGATACATGGGCGTGTGCAGGTGGTTATCCAGCCTGATGACTACAATAATGAAGACATTGCTGGTCAGGGTAATGAGATACAGACAGAGGAACAAGGTGAAAAGCAGAAGTTGTAGCTCCCCAAAGCTGGAGAAGCCCAGGAAAACAAAGCCCCTCCAGCACGTTACATTTTTCTGCACCATTTTGCATGATATTGCCAACAGGCTTGCTGATTCCTTCCACCATACCAGTAGATGTCTACCTTCTTTTCTTTGTACCTATTGTAATCGAAAGTGGAAATCTGCTTTACTATAGTCAAATTTCAGAAAAGTATTTGTTACATTAGGCAAAAAATAATGCATGGATCCACACTCAAGCATCCATGTACACACACATGCAAAGATACACAATTATCACACATATTCAGGTGCCCACACTCACAATAAATACATATATGACTGAATATATGCAGACACATAGAAAACATATACATTCAAATATGTATATTTCACATTCAAAATTATGCATTGTACATTCACTATTAATGATCATATACCTAAATATAAAATGCATGTCTTTACATAACAAACACATAGGTACTCAGATAATCTGCAGGTTAGAGGAATCATGTTCCACATAATGTTCATACTGAATATACATGTACTGCCACATAAGAATGTGCATTAACACACATACATATTTTATCTTAGAATGTGTATTGGATGTAAACACAGATATAGTTGATTGACATAATATTATAGATCAGGCAACAAAGACCAAGAAAGTTAAAGTGACTTTCTTGAAGTCACATGGAAACATCACGGGAGAAAAAAGTGGCAAGAGCTAATCTAACATTATTTTACCATACAATAATTACTTTCTTTAGACACTGTAGGAAACTTATTCCTGTGAGCATAGATTAAGAAACATCTGGCTCAGCATTAATCCCTTTCATCTATAGGACTCTCCCCAAGTCATTTTACCTTTTCTCAATCCCTTGTGGGGTGTAAAGCAGGTTCCTTTGACATGTGCAACCAGGCTGAGCACTGATGGAAGAACGGAGCACCAGAAGGGTCTTGCATCAGGCATCCGCTACTATATTCTGCTGCACCCACAAAGAATGTGTCATGAAGCAAAACCCAAACTATGGGAGAAATTAGGAAAGAGAAGATTCTCTACTCATCCAAAGAGGCTCACCATGAGATTAAATTCTACCCTTTAGCAACCACGCACTGCACTGTCTTCCAGCAGGGAAAGACCTGAGATCTATCTCAGAAACCCCTACTCAGTACAGCAGTCTCCAAATGATACCAAGAAATCTCTTTCAAGAAACTCTAGCCCCAAGTGATGAATTATATCTGCTTCTAGCTGAACAGTGTCTCTCAGAGGACTCTCCAGTCCCACTGGGTGCTATTTCAGGAGGCACATCTAATTGTGCTTCTTGTCATTAATTCAGGATACCCTTTTGGGGAAAGTAAAAAAGGGAATGTGAACAAAGAATAATCATAATTCCAGCTGTAATTTTTGTACTATTATGCACAGAATATATTTTTTTTACATGACAAATCTCTTAAAATTTACAAGCTAGCTAGATAATGTTAATATTTACATTTTACAGTGCTGCAGTATTGGCAACAACATAGTTCATAATAGCTAAATCAAGGTAGCAGCCTATGTCTTCATCAACAGAGAAATGGTATTTACACATAATGAACTACTTTACCATAAAAAGGATACATTTCAGTCATTTGTAAGAAAACAATGAACATTGCAAATATATTGTTAAGTGAAATAAATCTGTCACCCAAACTTAAATACTGTATATTTTCTCTCATATGATAAATCCAAAGTATAAATAAAGTAAGGTCAAATTAAAAGAACAATGAAACAGGGAGATGTACTGCAAATGGAAAGAAGACCAAAAGGTGGAGGGAAGGGGTAAGGAAGGAGAGGAAGGCTCCATAAAAATAATTAAGATGTGTTGTGTTCATGTGCTAAAAATTCATGATGAACATTCATACTCATTAGGTACCCCAAACATGTACTACCACATTAAAAATAAATAAAAAATAAGAGAAAGAATTTCTCTGTATGAATAATCTTTTAACTTCTAACCAATGTTCACCAAGTTACTAAATGTTATATTTCATTTTTCTCTCTTTTCAACACTTTCTCTTTATTCTAAGGGTTACTACATGCATTTTAACATATGTACATAGAATTGTTTGACTACAACATACTTGATGTACTATATATCTTTCCGTACTATTGGTTAGTTGAATATGATGAGATAGTATCTTCATATTTTCCACTAAATGTGGATAGTTTTCAAGTACAGAATCTGCCAAAAAATGTATATACAATTCAGGAATAGAAAAAAGCTTGTATAAATATTTAGTACTAAATTTACTGAGACATTATGAGATTAATACACTTCACCTTCGGCCTCTGCAGTTACAGGAAGTGCTCAAAGCGGTGGGCATGAGCTTCTAGACACTGGCTGGCGCAGTGCAATGCTGCTTGGGTAATGTTAGTCCTTGAGATTGCATTCTCAGTTTCTTCCCTAAGGGCATCATTGTAGTGGGTTTTCTGTGAAATACAACAATCTTTAGGGCCCCCATACAAGGGTAACCCCATCTGTTGAAAAAAAAATAGCACTATATTTCTTTCCTGAAGAGTGTGTACATGTTTCGGTGGACTTTGCATCATTTCTTCAATTTCGTTTTCATCTTCACTCCTTAGATTTTAATGACCCCTGGGTTAAATGTCTTCACACTGTGCAAAAGCGCTAAAGCAATTTGTCCTCTTGATCTCTACTTCTGTGTGTATTTTTCAGATCAGATCAAGGCTTCAAATTCACTGCTCTTTCTTCTGCCCTTTCCAAACCGTACTGAGACCATTTCCTGAATCTTTTAGTTCAGCTAGTGTACTTTCATACTTCGGGTTTCCAGTTCTTTCCTTTCTTTTATTTTGTTTCCCCTCCTCCCCCGTCCCCTCCTCCTCCCCTTTCCCCTCCTCCCTGTCTCCTTCTCCCTTTCCCTCTCCTTCTCCTCCTTCTTATTCCCCCCCACTGCATTCCCCGTGTTAAGTCAGAGATTCAAGGACAGATAATACATCCGTTTGGTACTGTAATACTTTTGTATCTTTCATTTACAACATTTCCCTTGTAAACTTCCAATTTTGCTTCTGCTCTGAACTTGATTATCTTTCCACTGTAGGCTGGGTGGGGTACACTGGGCACTTCTATACAAGAAATCTTCAGATTTACAGTTCTTATCTGGCATGATGGAATAGTAATACTTTAAAATTACACTGAGCTATGTGCCCTACCAAGGTCTGAATTTGAATTGAGCAGTAACATTGAATTTGGACCAATGAGTAGGCTCTTATCAGAAGGTCTAAGTTGAGATCAGTTTGGACAAATCAGCAGGCCCAAATGTGAGCCAATCATAGGCCTGCCCCTGCTATTTGAGCAACATCTCCTTCACACTTCTCTGATTAGTACAGCAGGGCTCCTTTCAGGGTAATGAAACCCCTGTGAGGTAGAACGGACTTTGATCAAATAAAGCCTTGCTCCAGTGGTTTTATAAACCTGTTTGGGATTTATCTCATTGGTAATACAGGCTTGGATGGTCTTATGAATCTACTCAAAATTCTGAACCTGAGTAGTGTGGACAGAGAAGTTACTTTAAAGGAAAAAAATCTATAAACTCCAGGGGCTGTTTACTTGGAAAAGCTCCAGAGTTCAGCGGGTGGGGAAGAGCAGCAACAGAATCAGACCATCAAGCAATGGCATCAAGCATTAAGCAGCCTTGACCATTGGCATCAGGCAGCTAGTGGAGCTGCACTTTTCCAATTAATAATTTCTAGCTGAATCAACCGAGAGAACCCTCAACTGATGACAAAACCATGTAAGGACGTAAGAGAAAGGGCCAAAAAGCCCAATTCACCCAAAAGGAGGAAGAAGAAAGAAAATAATGAAGATAAGAATAGCAATAAAGAAATAAGAATGAAAGAGAATCAGCAATGCCAAAATCTGGGTTTTTGATATTCATAGGGAACTGACAAATCCTTAACAAGACTGATCAGAACTAAAGAGAAAATAATTACAAAACACAGATAAAAGAGGAAATATTAATTATGGCCAGATCTGATAGGCAAATGGACAATAATGACACAGTATCAACATGGTTAGTGTCAACAAATCAGAGAACTTAAAAATATTAATTTAAAAGAAAAAGGTGGCAAAATAAAAAATATGAATAGCTCAAAATTTGTTTTAAGAAATCAACTTCTATCAGTAAAATTCCAGTTTAAAAAAATGTCAGCCATTGTACAACAAATGACAGCATTTCATTCTTTTTTATGGCTGAATACT
Organism: Dinomys branickii; assembly: GCA_004027595.1. Taxonomy (NCBI): domain Eukaryota; kingdom Metazoa; phylum Chordata; class Mammalia; order Rodentia; family Dinomyidae; genus Dinomys; species Dinomys branickii. The sequence continues at coordinate 26,727 of PVLD010006590.1, read as the reverse complement.
ATCATGCTCTAAATTTTATTTGTTTACTCTTTGACTGTCTGGCTTGATTCCATATCATGGTTAATGTGTGAACAGTGCTATAGTGATTGGCAAAGTAGAACCAGGGGACTTTATATTATCCTGACACCAAAAGACAGATACTAGAGGGGGTCACTCACCTGGAAAAGTTACAAAAGTTGACCTGAAATAGGAGGAAAGCAGAAGAGTGATTCATACAGGTTGGGAAGGGTAGGAGGGTGGGCAGAAAAGGAGATTGGAAAATTGGTACCAAAACAGAGTAAGAGAGAAAAAGTTCTGCTGCTCTACAGAATAGTAGTGTGACTACAGTTTACAGCCATTATATATTTTATGAAGACCTAGAAAACAGAAAACGAAAGAACTCCAGCTATAAAGAAATAATAAGGAAATGAAAGTACTAATTATTATGATTTAATCAGAATACTTTGTATAGATGTATCAGCAGGTGGAATATCTAAGAATGAAAAGACTCCATACTGTGAATATGTGAATCTCAAAACTACCTATAGTGTATATCAATGCATCCAGAATCATCCAGAATCAAAATTTCATGAGGCTCTGGTGTAGAAATTGGTAACACCAAATGTGGTATGAAAATGCAATGACCTAAGGAATCTTCACAAAAGAAATTTATAGGATTTAGCTCCTGTTTTCAAAATTATTATAAAACAACAATAAAAACATATTATACACTTGGCAAAAGGAAGATAAGTAGATGGAGTGAAAATAGAATTCAGAAGTGGTAACTTTGATATAGAGTAAATTTCACTTCTAAAGAGATTCATTTTTACTTCAATGAAGAAAGGATAATCTTGCCAGCAAATGGTACTAAAACAATTATATTTTACAGCAGAAAAAAAAACTTACGAAAAACCAATAAAAGTTTAACCACCACTTCATTCTGTAAGTGTAAATTATATACAACTGGAAACAGACCTAAATGCAAAGCCACATATACAGCGATTAAAATAAAACACAGGAGAATATCTTCATTATTTGAGGGAAGAATTTTCTTAGCAAAATATGAAACAATATTAAAAATTAACAAATCCAGCTATGAAAACTAAAAACTTCAAAACTCATTGATGAACAGGATGGAAGAATAAAATTAGATAACTGTATTGCAGCGCCAATTTCTTCTTATGCACAATTGCCCCTGCCTTAGCTGATATTAATATAGATACTCTTCCTTTTCATTTATTGCTAACAATAAAAACTTTAACCCCCTATTATTACTTAAAACATTATATTTTCAGTGAACGTTTTGCAGACAAGCATTCAGTTACCACAAGAGTTGCCTAATTTTACTTCTTATGAGAACATATTTGTTTCCCCACTTATTCCTGAGTAACCCTTTTTCTGACCTCTGACTGCCAGTTTTATTCTTTCAAAATCAATGTATCTTTGTCCTCCACCATAGGGAGTTCCAAGTGATAGAACCGATTCACTCAACTTGGTGGAGTCCTTGTAAGAGATGCACTATGTCTCATATGTTTTAAGATGTTTTCTTTTTCTTCAGTTTCCTTGGTGTTTCGTTGTCTGAAATTTAATTATGCCACTGGAGTTGAACTCTGTGTTTGCTATATTTAGGACTAGAACATGTCTGAAAGTATTAGGTTTATATCTTTTGTTACATTTTGATTTTTTTTCTTCTTTTGTTTTGTTCTTTGTTTCCTTGAGACAGGATCCCACTATATAGTTCAGGCTGTCATTGAACTCAATGTGTAGCCCTGCCTGGCCTTAAACTCATAGCAATCCTCCTGCCTCAGCCTCCCAAGTGCTGGATTACAGGATGCACTAGCACACCCAGTTGTCAAATTTGAATTTTATTTCTCTGCTTGTCTCTATTTTCTTTATCTCATAATCTCTCACTTCTCAAACTAACTAAGACCTTGATTTAAATGCTACATCTTCTGTTAACAGTCGCTCACTATTGTCTTTTCTCAGTGTATGTTCTCAGTGTTGTCCACACTGAGTCAATGCTGATATCCTTTCATTTTCCCAGATGCTATCACCTGTAGTTGCCTCTCAACTATCGAACATGCCCACCGGGTTTCTATTTTACTCATAGTATTTTTCTTTTAGTGACTTTCGTTTTCTTATAATTTTATAATTTTTGTTTCTTGGATGAGGTTTTTCAAACATTTCAGAGAAATTTGAATCAATAGTGTGGTAGTCTGGTTTTCATATGTATTTATGATAATTTACAAGGCCTTATAAATAAATGAATCCAATGTTAGAAAAATAAAAGTGGGGTGGAAGGAGAGGGACAAAGAAGGGAATTGAAATATGTTATGTGCATGTGCCCATCCTGTACGGTGAATGCAACCATTACACACTGCAAACATGTACTAATAAAAGTGAAAAATACATATGTAGTATGGCAATCACTTTAAAAATCTTTTCCAGAGTATTTTACTCTTTACTTCACTTGATACTGTCATTAGTTGATTGTATTTTCTCACTTGAGATATTTCTGCTTCTTGTTATAACAAATGATTTTTTAAATTTTAAAAATAAAAGAGAAAAACGTATTAACAAACATCTGTTTAAAAAATTGCATAAGAACAATATAAACAATACTAAGTTACAGACAAAGTGGTAGGAAATTAACACTGGCTGTTGTATTACTATTGATATCTTCAGAGTAGTTTCTCAGGAGAACAAATAGAGACATGCAATAATGATCAAACCAGTAATCATTAACTGTTCCTTTCAGTAAACAATAGAAGACAGTAGTACAACTGTTAACTATCCTGTGTATACATACATGATTTCCCCTTCTTTCTCTTCTCTTTTCCTACACCCCAGTTGCTCTTTACTTTTGAGAATTTTCCTTTCATTTCACAATGTCGATCATATCTCCTAGTTTTTATACACTATTTTGGGTTCTTACACTAGTGAGACAATATGTTGCTTACACATGCAGTTCTGATTTATTTCATTTATGAGTACAGTCTCTAGTTGTGACCATTTACCTATAAAAGCCTCAAGTTTATCTTTTTTTAAAGTCAAAATGGATAACAGATCTCAATATTAAAACAGAAACAGTAAATCTGTTGGAAGAGAAAGTAAGTAAAAACCTTGAAGACACAGAGGTAGGCAGAGAGTAGTGATTTCATGAATAAAAACCAAATAGGCTGTGAAATACTTCAAAGAATCAACAACTGGGATCTCAAAGCACCAAAGAGTTTCTGCGCATCTAAAGAAATCACCAGCAGAGTAAAAGGAAAACTCACAAATTGGGAAAAAGTTTTAGCTGACTGTCCCTCAGACAAAGATCTTCTATCTAGAACATATAAAGATTTAAAAAACATCAGTCCTCCTAATTCAAAGACCCAATCCAAAAATGGGCAATTGAGATGAACACACACTTCTCAGATAAAGAAATAGAAATGGCAAATAAATACATGAAAAATGTTCAACATCATTAGCCATTTGAGAAATGCAACTGAAAACAATATTGAGATTTCACCTCACTCCAGTAAGAATGGCTATTATTAAGAAATCAACCAATAACAAATGCTGGCAAGGCTGTGGAGAAATAGGAACTCTTCTCTACTGCTGGTGGGAATGCAGACTGGTGAAACCACTGTGGAAAGCAGTTTGGAGATTCTTCAGCAAACTAGGTCCAGAGGTCCCATTCAACCCAGTTATTCCCCTTCTGGGTATTTTCCCAGAAGATCTGAAAACATAATATCACAGCAATATATGTGCACCCATGTTCATAGCAGTGCAATTTGTAATTGCTAAATTATGAAAGCAACTCAAATGTCCATCCACTGAGGATTGGGTAAAAGAATTTTGGTACTTTTATATAATGAATGACTTTTAAATGTATCTTGAATATTTTCAACATCATGTTAAGACATTTAAAGTTGTTAAGTCAGATGGGTAAGAGGCATCTCTATTTACATTTAGCACATAGCTTTGTTGATATGGTCTGGGTGGGCAGTAGGGTGAAGAAGGAGCCAATCATCTCTCAGCACTAAGACAGGAGACAGGATACTCCTCCTGGGCGTTGGCAGTGCTCACCGTGCTGTCACCAGCTGTGAGAAACTGAGAACTGATGGTCTAACTCTTCTCTCAAACACCTCACCTACTTATCCATGGTTTTGCTAAACTAAATAAAAAGGCAACTGGAAATTGCAACCCTAAGGATTTCTCTAATTCATATCAGAATTTCATATGAAAATATGAAACAATGAGAGACTTTAATGTTTATTTGCATTTTCTTTCATGTTTCAGACAATTAAGATCAACCAGACAATCCTTCATTCTTTTCTGCTTTTCACTTTATCCACGTGCACAGACATTCCTCTGTCCGATCATCTTTTGTCTCTATTTTCTCACCCTGGCAGGCAATCTGGCCATCATGGGTTTACCTTGGGTGGACAGGTCTCTCCACACACCCATGTACCTCTTCCTCAGTTCACTGTCTGTCTCTGAGACATGCTACACATGAACTATATGCTGGCAGGTCTTCTGACCAAGAGCGGAAACATTTCTGTCATAGGCTGTGGATTACAGATGTGTTTCTTCCTGGGACTCAGTAGTACCAACTGTGTCATCCTAACTTTAATGGGCTATGACCACTTCCTGGCCATCTAAAAACCTTTCAGAAAGCCCCACTCTAATGGTCAGTGTTGCATGTGGACAGTTTGTGGCCTCTGCTAGCGTTGGGTTCCTTACCTCTCTAGTAGAAGCCACAACAATATTCAGGGGCTCTTTCTGCAGATCCAACCTCCTCAAAAACTTCCCTTGCCATGTACGGGCCATGATGAGGCTTCCCTATCTAGTCATTGACCTCGCAAACTTTATAGTCACAGTGATATCAGTGTCAGGCTTGCTGGGCACTTTCCTGCACATCACCCTGACTTATATGTTCATCCTTTCCATTGTCCTCAGGATCCCTTCAGCTGAGGTACGAAGAAGGCCTTTCCTACCTGTTTCTTCTGCCTCACAGGGGTCATTATCCTCTTCGGCTTTGCATCTATACATTTGCTGAGGCCAAAAAACATAGATGGAGATGACACACTTGGAGTCACTCCCTACATCATCATAACCCCTCTGCCAAGCCACCTGATAGACAGCCTCAAGAAGAAAGATACGAAGAATGCCTTTAGAAAGCTCTTGGGGAAGAGCTTACCTTAGAAATCTAATCATAGATTTCTTCAGAAGGATTAAACTATGGCTTATGTGCCTGGAAATTACTAGACATGTATTCCTGTGGCCTTTCTGAGGCCCAGGGATATGGGGAAAGGGAATTACCCTAGAAAAGACAAAACCACAGGCATCTATTTATCTTGGTAAGGCAATGTTCCATGCTCTCTTCTTTTCACTGTGTTATGGTTGATAAATTGTGTCATCTTGGGGAGTCTAGAGATTTGGCTGAATGACTCGGCAGTTCTGCATCTTGGGGTAAATAGGACACGCCTTTGCCCTTCTGAGATGTTGTAAGTTTGAGAAGTTTAGATTAACTGTGTGACTCAGAAGGGGGGGGTTGTGCTTACTTTGTATAAATTCTGAGCCTGTAGAAGAGGAGAGCATGGAGATTGTGTGAGAGCTACATGCCCCCCAGGTGGGAGTAACCTGTTTACAATGTAAGGGACCAAAGAGGCTGCTTGCAGCCATTCCTCCCCTTTTGCTTTTGTGGTTTTGGCTGTGTTCTGCTGCCATGAAGGTTTGCCCTCTACCATGTGCCACTCTGACTCTGAACCAGCCAAGTATAGATTAAAACCTTCACAAACTGTAAGCTAAATAAACCTTTCCTTCCTTCATTTTGGGTGTTGGGTATTTTGTCTCAGCAATGAGAAAAAAGTAACCAAGACACACTGTCAGAGGAAAAATGTCCCTGTGGATTTAAGAATTTTGCCAATCAAATTCTGGGTGCCTTGCACCACTCATCAGTGAGAAAAGGAGATTATCCAAGGAAAAAGAACACCTATTATCACAGTACCTAGAGTTGTATTAAATATTGAAAGCCATAAATGCTGAGGAGTTTTCTGGGGTAGGTTGTGATGCCCTGGATTACACATCTCAGAAGTTAAACCATTTCTAATATGAGATACATTTTTAAAAAACTCATCCACTATTTGTGGATATTGGGATACACAAATATACACAGAAACATGACACATGTATTTAAGTGTTCATGCCACATTGATTTCTAAGTACTTTTCATAACAATCTGTTCATGACTGTGATGTTCTAGCCACTGCCAAAATATTCCTACTGAGGATAAAGGAATTCTTGCAACACTGTATCTTGGAAATAAACAAGGAATTCATTTGCGTATGTTCTATGACTTTCTGAACTAAGGTTGTGAGACAAAACCCCATTTTCTCTAAAATGAAAATATTCAAAAGCATATGTTTTTATACTATGTCATAATATTCAGATACTGGATGAATACAGCAGTTGGGAATTATTTTGATGCGTCAGAGCATGTGCAACCAAAATGAGTATGTCATTTACCTTTTGTAGCACCAGCACCATCAATTTCAGTCTCTGTTCTGCAGTTGGTAATATAAAGAATTAATGCTGATTTATTAGAAATTTTATGTGTCTTTTAAAACATTTTAAATGATTAAATCCCTTGAGATAATAGTATAATGCAAAGAAGACACTGATCATTTGGAAAGAATGAAAATGATTTTATAGGAAGATGCAGACATTCCAAATAACTTCTAAGACTGATAGTTAATAAGCGTGGAGACAGAGCAATGATAACCACTGCCCCTCACAAAGCCCCAGGAGCTGCTGTTCCATACGTAACAAGAAGTCCAAACTTCCACTAAGGCGTTTACCTACCTGGAATTTTCCCACCTGCTCACTTGAATGTGTGATTTCTTTGTCCTTTCACTTTTCAATAAGCTCTGATTCTATATTACAGTGCATATATGTATTTTCTGAATTCTTTCACAGAAGACAAAAGAACCAAAGAATAGTAACTAGTTCCTCACAGCGTCAAAACCCGCCTACCTGATAACACTGGCGGTACTACAAGGAGAAAAAAATGGAAAAGGAAGGGAAAATATTGGAAGAAATAATGGTTGAATAGTTCCCATATTGAACGAAAGGCACAAATCTACACATCTGGAAAATTCATAAACTCGACTAGGGTAAATGAAAAGAGATGCATAAATGAACACATTGTGACAATTTGTGTAGATTAATAAATACCTAGCAGATTATTAAAACACACTTCTGGGTTTGTGTATGAGGTATTTTCAAAGATACTTGGTGTCTAGTCCAGCACGTGAGGGAGAAGACCCATATTCACCATAGGTAGCACCATCTAACAGGCATAGAGTCTGTGTGAAACGAGAGAGAAAGTAGGAAATACCTGCATCTTTGAAAAGCTCCTGTCTGTTTGCTTCGGTACATCTTCCACTACTGCTATGCAAAGAAAGACTGCAGTTTCTTATGGAACTATCAGACTGCACTTTCTTCAGCCTTTCAGTCAAGATTCTTAGGAGCCAATCTCCAGGGAGATTCCGTGCCTTCAGTCTTGGACTGGGGCTACATCATTGGTTCTTCTTGTGTACTCTATGGCTTCTGACTTCTTCAGGTCATGAGCAAATGGATCATGTGGCTCTCTAGCACACTAAAGGTCACTGTGGACTCTCCTGCCTATGTTCTTGTAAGCCTGCACATGTATATTTCTGTTCCTTGGGAGAACCTTACCCAATATACATACCATAGTAAAAGGGTTCAAAGATAAAGACAAGGAGAAAAAATTGAAAGTTACAAAAAAAAGGTTTACCGTTGACAAGGGAATATCAACTAGTTTAAAAGTTAATTTCTCAGTAGAAACAAGGATAAAGAGTTGTGAAGTAACAAACTGAAAGATGAAAACCAAAGCAAGGCCTGTCAACCAGGATCTTGATGTTCAGTGAACCCATCTTACAAAATCAGAGCCAAGTAAAAATATTGAGATAAACCAAAATTCAAAGAACTTCATTTCTAGTACAACTGTATTATAAAAAGGAACAAAGTAAGTTCTTAAGCAGAAAGCAATTGACTCCAAGCAGTAATTCAAATCCACTCATAAAAACAAAGAACATGGATGACATTAACTATACAACTGTAATATACAATGTGAATGTATACTTCTTTTTTCTTGTTAACTTATTTTAAAAAGAAAATATATTAAATATACTTATCTCTCATGCTTTCTATACATACATGTCATTACTGAGCCTGTAACATAGAGAAATGTATAGTATACATGCCAGTAACAGAAAAATGTAAAAGAAATGGATATATATATATATATACACACACACACACATATATACATACACACACACACACACACACACACACACACACACACATATATATATAGAGAGAGAGAGAGAGAAAGAGAGAGAGGGAAGGAGAGACAGACAGCTGGGATAATTATACGGATTGTACTGCCAATGAATGCTTAAATATTTTTGACCAACTTTGCATGCTTATATCTGGCAATCTGAAAAACTAATCTGTAGACAACCATATGCACTATAACAACCATTGGTGAATTCCTACCATCCAGTCTAGTGAAGCTCTGTTTTGTTTCTAATGTTTTATTATTATTATTATTATTATTATTATTATTATTATTATTTATTCCTTTTAATGGTTTGATCAGTCTTGCATTCTTACTAGTAATCTGAACAACTTCACTGAAGACACCAATATGTAATATAAGAACCATTGTTAATTCTTATCATCTTATTTTGAAAACCTGTATCATTTTTAATTATTTTTCTATTGTTTTGTTCTTGTCTTTGCTGTTGTTATTTTGTTATTTTTTTCTCTTTAAAATAAAAACGTCTGGAAAATATATGGTAAGATTTGTTATATTTATAACTATAATATGGAGGACAATAATACTGGGAAAATGTGGAAGAAGAAATAGAGCTCTGATGACGTAACATTACTGTATCTCACTTGAACTGAGATATGGGTAAGTTGTGACATAAATTGTAAGACTTATACCAAACACCAGGAAAATAAACTCAGAAAATATCATTTAATAACTAAAAGTTAATATAGAAAACATTCTCTTCATGTAAGAAGTAGAAAAGAGAGAAGAAAAAGTAAGATATGAGATAGAAAATAAAAAGTGAAATGTCAGGTATAAATTCAACATATGACTAACAACATTAATTATCAATGGACTAAACAATCATCCAGAAATGAATGTGGCTGGTTTTGCAAAGGTTCTCCAGTGGCAGTGCTGAGGTAGTAAAAGCATTAAGAAGTGGAAGCTAACTCGATCAAGGGGCTCCACTTCATTGAATGGGTCAAAGCCATCTCTGGGAGTGGGTCAGGGCTGGCATAAAAGCATTAGTTCCCATGCGAGTGAGTTGTTAGAGGCAAAGTGAACCTCACCCATCCTGTGTCTTGCTTCCTGACATGCCCTGTGTCCTCTCATTCACACATACACACACACGCACACTCTCCCACAAGGATGTCTGCCATGCTGTGATGGAGCCACAAGGCCCTCATCAAAGGTCAAATAGATAGAACCACTGCATCTTGGACTTCCTGCCTCCAAAACTCTCAGGTAAATAAACCTACTTTCTTTATCAAGTATTCAGCATTTTCTTAGCATTTAAGTGGCATGGTTCCATGAGCCTGCCCAGTGTGAGCTGCTAAACACTTCACAGTTACATGAAAGAGGAAGAAAATCTTGCCAGCATGGTGGCTCATGCCTGTAATCCCAGCACTCAGAAAGCTGAGGCAGGAGCATTGTGAGTTCGAGGCCAGCTTGGGCTTCAAGGTCAGCTCAAGTTCAGTCTGAACTGCATAGTGAGATCTTGTCTCAAAAAAGACAAAAGGGGCTGGGGATATAGCTCAGTGGAATAAGCGCCTGTCTAGCAAGCGCAGGGTCCTGAGTTCAATCCCCAGTACCGCCAAAAAAAAAAAAAAACAAGAAGAAAAAAAATCTTATTTTACTTAAACCACTATATTTTGGGGATCTTCACAGTTAATTATAGATGCACTACATTGCTGAGGTAATAAAATGAATGTTTATAATGTTCTGAGGAAAATGTTTGATATATAGTCATCTCTTCATATCTTCAGGTTCTGCATTTACAGTTTTGACCAACCTCAGATTGAAAATACTCACAGGATTATCAAAAAGAGAAATGCTGTCAAGTGATGGTAAGGATGTGAATGAAAAAGAATACACGCATGATTTTGATTGAAATATGAGTTAGTACATCCATTATGGAAAAGTGTATGCAGATGTCTCAAAAATTAAAAATAGAACAACCTTACCCAGCAGTCTCACTTCTGGGTGTGTATCTAAAGGACACAGAATCAGTAAGTCAGAAATATCTGTGTTCCATGTTGACAGCAGCACTGTTCACAGTAGTCAAGAAAGGGGAAGAAATTCAGGGTCTATCAGCTGATAAATTTGTTGAAAATGTGGTCTATACACACAATGGAATTCTCTTCACCCTAATAGCAATGAAATTCTGTCATTCTGAAATTCCGCCATGACAACATGAATAAAACTGGAAATATTATCTTCAATCATATGAGAGGCACAGAAAGAAATACCACAAGTTTACATGTATGTGAAAGATGTAAAACTTTGACCTCAAACCATAGGCGGAAAGACTAGTGATTCTTACAGGCTGGGGAAGGGTAGCGGGAGAGAGGAGAGATGAAGGTTGTTTATTGGATACCAAATTATAGTTAGGAAGAATAAGTTTAGTTTTCTACAGCACAGTGATGTCAGTACAGTTTACAACTATATATTATTACATTTTATAAAGAATTAGAAAACAGTAATTTTTAAGTCCTCTAATACAGACAAAAAATAAAGAGAAAGATGTTAATTATTCTGAATTATTCATAATGCTTTATGTAGATTTATTGATGCATGAAATATTTACGAATAAAAAGATCATTGTTGTAAACATGTGAATTCTGCAGACTGCATACATTATATTCAATGAGTTCTAAATCAAAATTGTAGGAGGTTGAGTTGTAGAAATTGATGAAGTAATAATGTCTGACACACTGACATGAAAAGACCTAAAATTATGACAAAAGAAATTTAAGAGGGTTTAGCTACTGATTTCAAAATCACTATGAAGCAACAATAATGAGAACAGTGTAACACTGGCAAAAAGTTAGATAAATAGATGAAAGGAAAATATAATTCAGAAATAGTAATTTCCACAGAGTTCATTTAATTTCCACAAAATATCCTGTGAATATCAATGAAGAACTAGTACTGAAACCAGAAATCATACTGGAATAATCATATATAGATATGGAAAAAACAAATCATATGTCTGTGGACTTCTTTCTTAATCATGCCTTGATGTCTGAAACACAGTTCTTTTAAGAAAATTATGAAACCATCAAGCAGCCTGACAATGAAACGCTTGTCTGTCTGCCTCGCTTGACATTGGCATTCTTTGACTTTTCTCACTTGAGAATTTCCTGTGTCCTGATATAATGAATGATTTTAAATATACGTTGAACATTTTCAATGTCATGTTAGGACACTTTAAAGTTGCAAAGTCACCTAATTTAGTAAATGATTGTGTTTAAGTTCAGGGCGTACAAGTCTAGCCACCGTCTTTAGCTTTGTAGACTTGATTTGTGGAGGGAAAGAAGCCTACCATCTCTCAGCCCCAGTCCAAGAGACAGGATGAACCTCCTGCTTCCTGGCAGTGCTCACTCACTCTGCTGCCACCAGCTGTGTAAGGCAGAGGGCAGACTGTCCAACTCTACTTTCCTGGTAACATGACATGGGCAGCCAAGGCCTTTTCTTTCATTTGTTTCAGCCTGTGCCTTTGACAGTTCTCAGCGGTGGACTCAGGACAGGTACCAATACCAGAGAGTTTACTACTACGGTGTTCTTCAATCACTGAGATCCCTAATCCATTCAAACCTGATCTATCTTTTTCACTTTTCAAATTTTGTATGATTGTTGAATTCTTTCCCGGTCACATAGTTATATTAGGGAAAAAGTAGGAAGCGGTTAATATATACCATTTTATCCAGGAAGCAGAAAATACTGAACTTTTCAAGAGACTCAAAAACTATTTTCCAAACTCCCAACTGCTCTACAATTTAAACATGAAGGCCAGCAGTATATGAGTCACAGCTCCTAGCATAGTCAACCATTTTATTAGCACTAGCATACTCAATCTTTTTATTAATTTCATTCAAATAGTTTTATAATACAAGCATATTGGGTTTTTAATTTGTATTTCTTAATGAATAATAATGCTGAGCATCTTTTCAAGGGATCATTCTCTGTTCATATGTTCAAGACTTTTAAAACACTGGTCACAACATACACCTGATATATTTGATCATTTTTGAAATGTATCTAACTTTACATAGCCATGGTATGCTTGGAAGAACTGTAGTGTTACAAAATATTACTTCTAGAAACTGCAATTCCAACCCTCCTCATTTTCAGAAGCCCTCCCCACATCTCTGCTCCATGGAAAATGTTCTGACTTCCTTGGCCCAGTTTTTGTCCTATTTTGTCTATTTGTTTTAGACATACAAGGGTACAAGTTGCTTTTCACCCACACATGTGTGCTCTCTCTACAGAAACATAAAGCTTAGTATGATACCATCCTTGTATATTTCTGAGTTCTTCTACATTGCTTAGTGCAGTCTTTAGTACATAGTGTGTACTTCCTAGGTACCCAGAGAGGGAGGGACTCAGTGATTAAATAAAAAGTGAATGCATTTGATGTGAGTAGTATAAAAGAAAATCAGAGTCATACAGTAACTAAAGTAGCAAAATAGATTTTTATTCATGAAATAATATAATAGGGGAAAAGAAATCTCAGTCGAGCCCTGGGCTCAATTTTGAATAGAGTAGAGAGCAGTAGAAATTTACAGGCACGGAACTCTATGTGTGTGCTGGGGAAGTCCAAGAATGAAATGCTAAGAAGAGAATACACAGAGTAAAGTGCAGCCTTTGCTAAACTGATCTCAAACAGGTTCTAGGGAAGACAAGTCAAGATAGTTAGGTAACATCAGTGGGACTGTGATGAATAAGGAATTAGCTCAGAGGTTCAAATGACTAGATATCGAGGATGGGGAAATCTCTCTAAATTAACAAAATTTTGCTACAACTAGAAGTGCAGGTCAAAGTTTTAACGAGAGGAAGGCTTAGAGAAGCAGGACTGGAGTTTGCTAGTGAACAAAATCTGTCAGTGAGAGAATTGAATGAGCCTAGAACTAGCAAATTCCACTCAGCTTCCCTGCCCAAACCAAACTTAGCAAGTAACAGAGGGCCTCATTTAGGCCCAGGATGAAGGTTGCAAGTTTTTGCTCCTCAGAGATTTCCAGAAGAGTTTTATGAGTTAGACAGTACACAAAGCACTATAATGAGAATAAATTACAAAGTTGGGTAAGAAAGTTTTCTGCTTTCTCTGATGGAAGATGAGAGGAATCCCCTGGGTTCTCTTAAACAGAAACAAACCTCTAGAGTTGAGGAACCTTACGTGATTATCATAATCAGACAATATTTCTACATTGCTAGAGAGGAAGGCCCACCCACTGTAATTTACAGGCCAGGAGCCCTGAACACAGCACACTTGTGGCCTGACAACTTGTGAGATAGAAGTTTAAAGGCATAAAAATTAGAGCTGGCACAAATTCAGAGCCCTCCCTCACTTCACAGCTAGAAAATCTCCAATTCAGAAAACACAAAGACTTCTCCAAGGTCACTAAACAAGCAGCAATAAAAGTAAAATTCCAGACTTGTAGAACTAAGACTTTCATATTAAATTGATTTCTATCTCATCTGAGTTGAAAACGAAACATACTTCCAACAGCACTGTGAAGACTATCTTTTGAAAGAATAGAACTGTGACAGTGAGTTTGGTTTTGGAGCTTTACAAGAGGCACAAGGTAGGAAACTATTCTAAATGGTTTGGCATTATTCTCTTCATAATCATCACTATGAAAAGAAAAGACCCTTAAGGAAAATTATATACTGTCTCTCGTTCATCATTCTTGTCTTGAAAAGTCTTGAACTTGTTTTGTCAGTTGGTCTATATTACAAATTAAATTCTATACACTGAATTTAGGAACAATTTCAAAATGAATGTGGGGAAAGATACAGTACCTTCACCCTCTTGCACTCATATCTTTATAGTATGCCAGAAGTAGATGGAAATTCCGACATCCAGATTATTGCAGCTAGTTAACCAATTAAATACTTAATACATGAATTAAGCTAGTACTAGATAAAAAGAGCTCTGTCTTGGAATTTGTATTGGTGATTCTTTGCAATTCAAAAATATTTCTGAATTTAATAATAGCTCTTTGAAAACAAACTCCAATTGCCTGGTTTTGTTAAAGGGACCGGATATGCTGCTTGAAATGAAACTATGTGTTCAAAAGATCAAAGTGTTTTTCCCCCATGGATTTGAAGCACTAATATAACTTTCTCTTTTGCCTTCTATTCTATTCTACTCTTTTTTAACCATACTCAGTCAGTCTTTCAGTTCTAGCATCTATAAACTTGGCTTTCTTGTAGAGTTGCTTTAATGAGTCAAGAGAGCAAAAAACATGTTGTGGGAAGCCCTCTATTGATAGGAATTTTCACAAGGGCTTAGGAAAAACAGAAAGAACATTTGAGATATAATATTTCTGGAAGGGAAAGGATTGTTTTGAAGTACTCCCCCAGGGTTCAGAAAAGAAATGTTAGGAGAAAAAGGAACACTAATCTTCAAGTAGTCTTCCTTGGAGACAAATTTGTACACAACAAATGCTTACACTGAAAGACCTTGTGAGGAAGACATCATCCCCAGTATGAAACCTTTTGGCAAGAGAGTAAAAAAAAAAAAAATACTCTAGCCTTCTCACCGAAAAAGATTGCACAGTCACCTGGGAGAGAATAACTCATACCTAAGGAAGCACAAATAAAATGTGAGAAAGGGAAAAAGCGTTGAGAGGAGATAAAAAAAAAAAAAAAGATTAGAACATGTAGCTAATGCAAGAATATGAAGGAACGCATGTTCAGAGAGGACCAAAGAATGAAAGGTTCCTCTAAGAGTCCATAGCCTTGTGGAATCAATTATAATTTAGATCATCTTCTTGTACCTCTTCCATCAGGAAAAGCTAGACTCTGCCTTCAAAAACACAATAATCTTCTGAGAACTAAATCCAATTGGGATGAAAAGTCTACTCCTCTGCTTGTTGAAAAATAAGCACAATTTTTTATGGATTAAGGGCTTTTTTTCACAAACTTCTCCATCCAAAATTTACTGGGAATTTTTATCTACTTAAAATATTCTAATTCATCACCTTGAGAAATATACATCTTGTTGTCTGTTTCCATAGGAGAAAAAAATTGATACATGAAAAGTATATGAAATTAAAGATAAAAGAGTTTAATTGTAGGAACAATTATGCCACTTTTTAGATTCAATGATCTTGCCCGCTTGTTATGTGACTCTCTTTCCCATTTGATCCCAGTCCACTCAGTCCTACCTGGACAATTATACCTGTAATCTTATTGGCGGACCATGGTTTTGTCCATTTCCCCTACCTCGGACCCGCCTCACCTCATGATTTTTCCCTATAAAAGTCCCTGACAAAGACAGAGTCAGGAGTAACCCACTCGGGCCCCCCTTCTGTCCATCTCTTGGACAGAAGCTTTCTTTCTCCCAATAAATAAATATATTCTGCTCTTAAAAAAAAAATAGATTCAATGATCTTGTCTGGTCAATAGGTGAAATAATCACAGCTGCCTTAAACATTTCACTTATGTGCTTCATGTTTATTCTGTGAATATTGGAATCAATAAATACTTAAGGCAACTTAGAAAAATATAAACTCTCTAACTCATAGTACATATGTTGATGTGGGGAGAACAACAGCTCAATATAATAGAAAGCTTTACCATATTACATTTAAAGACAAGCACTGTGCTGGGGAAATTAAAGGAGGAAGAGATTAATTTAGATGTTGAATTATTGAAGAATCCATGCAATGACTAAATAGCATTTATCTATTTTGTTTGTGAGTCTCAGCATGAAGAAAGTGAGGAAAGTATCAATCACTAAACTGCACTATGCTGGCATGGAGAGCCTGTTTATTAATAACATCCCATATTATTAATTGCTGTCATTTCTAGGAATCTTGGGATTCCCTTTCTTCTTATCTCACCTTCAGAAAAACAGTAAGGACATATGTACTTTAATTGTCTTTAACATTTTGGACCTCAGTGCCATCTTTAAGAAGGGATAATGGTTTTAAATTTCTCCAGCAATTACAAACTATTGTCCAAGTTTAGTCCTAATTACTAAAAAGTCAATTGAAAGCTTCCCTGTTGGATCCTGCCTTTATTAACCACTCAATACTTTCTTCAACCTTCAGATTCTTATCCAAATGTGGCTGAAATAAATATGCTAATCTTGATATCTGAATATCAGTTGGAGTATTTTCTTTCTTATTATAATGAGAGCCATAGTATGCCCGAGAAAGCCTTTTGTCACATAATGTCTCAATAAATAGCTGCAAAATAGAGGGGAAATAAATGAAGGCAAAGTTAGGAAAGCACCTCACCTGCATATCCGTGGTTTCACAATTGGCAATTGTAACTCTAATGATTTCTCTAATTCACATCACAATTTCATATGATGATATCAAGCAATAAGAAAGACCTGAAGGTTTATCTTTTTCTTCTTTCATGTTTCAGAAAAACAATGAAGATCAACCAGACAATCCGACAGGAATTCATTCTTCTTGGCTTTTCACTTTACCCACGTGCACAGACATTCCTCTGTGTGATCGTGTTTTGTCTCTACTCTCTCACCCTGGCAGGCAATCTGGCCATCATGGGTGTAACTTGGGTGGACAGATCTCTCCACAAACCCATGTACCTGTTTCTCAGTGCACTCTCCTTCTCTGAGACATGCTACACATTAACTATCATCCCTAAGATGCTGGCAGATCTTCTGACCAACAGCAGAAGCATTTCTATCACAGGCTGTGGGTTGCAGATGTGTTTCTTCCTGGGACTTGGTGGTACTAACTGTGTCATCCTAACTTTAATGGGCTATGACCGCTTTCTGGCCATCTGCAGACCTCTCAGATATCCCATTCTTATGACTAATATTACGTGTGGACAGTTTGTGGCCTCTGCTTGGGTTGGTGGCTTCCTTATCTCTGTGACAGAAACTGCAATGATATTCAGGGCCCCTTTCTGCAGACCCAGCCTCATCAAACACTTCTTTTGCCATATGCGGGCAGTGGTCAGACTGTCCTGTGTAGACAGTGACCTCACAGAGTTCACAGTCACAGTGATCTCAATGTCAGGCTTGCTGGGCACATTCTTGCTCATCACCCTGACTTATGTGTTCATCCTTTCCACTGTCCTCAGGATCCCTTCCACTGAGGGTAAGCAGAAGGCCTTTTCCACCTGTGCCTCCCACCTCACAGTGGTCATCATCCACTTTGGGTTTGCATCCATTGTTTATTTGAAGCCGGAGTCCTCACAGGGTGACGACACACTCATTGCCCTCCCCTACACGGTCATTACCCCTTTCCTCAGCCCTGCCATATTCAGCCTTCGGAATAAGGATATGAAGACTGCTTTCAGAAAGTTGTTAGAGAAGACACTTACCATAAAAATGTAAATATGGATGACTTCCTCTAGATGATACCACTGCACAGTATCCCCTGAACTCAGGAGGACATTTGGTCTGTGATCTCTTGGGAAGCTGAAACTATCTTTCCTTGTTTCAGAGGTGGGTATAGGAAGCAGAAAAGGGGCACTAGGCCCTATACCATCACAGGTATTCGTTTATCTTGGTAATGCCAGTTTCCAACCTTCTCTCCACTGTCAAAGGAAGATGGTCCCTGTCGATCCTCAGATCAACTTCTGGGTGTGCTGCACCATACATGAGTAAGAAAAGAGGATTGTTAAAGGAAAAGCAGCCCTGAGAAAACTTTTTAAAATACATAAATGTGGAGGATTTTTTCTGGAAAGATTGATGTATTGGGTCACACACCTCAGAAGATGAATCATTCTAATAAGAGATATATGTTATTGGAAAACACAACTGACTCTGTGTTTTTCTACATGTATGAATATATGTATAAATATCGTACATGTTCTTCAAATTTCATGACATTCATTACTAAATATTTTTAGTAAAAACCTGCTCACGATTGTGGTCTTGTGGTAGTTGCCAAAAACTACCTATTCAGGATAGGGGAATTTTGGGACTGTTTTATCGTAAGTAAATAAGACATTAATACCTCTGTGTTCTGTGATTTAGGCACAATGGATGTGAGAGACATCTACTTTTCTCTATGGTGAATATATTTTAAAGCAATGGCTGATGAGCTATGTCATGGTACTGAGATGTGGTATGAAGAACACTAAGAAGGGATAATTTCAGCGAAGTATACAACGTGATAGAGGAAATTAAATGAACACAGCATTTATTCTCTATATCATCAGCAAGAGCAGGACCCAGTGAAATTTGCATTGCAGAATAATATATAATCTTACTGAAAATTCAGACATAGGAGCCTAGAACTTCTGGAAACTTGATCTCATTCTGCTTAATTTTGCTTTTGATGTTCATAAACTTCATTTTATTTTTAGTATTTTTCTAAATTTTACTAGTACATGTTTTCAGTACATAATGATTACATCCATCATATCTCATACATGTACTTATCACAACTGAAATATTTTAACTTCATCCTGTCTTCTTCTCCAACTTTTAATCCCTTTCTATTCGCAAAAGACCTATTCTCCTATTTCCTATTATCCAACTTTTATTTTGCTCTTTAGTTATATTCTGGGTTTCTCACATTAGAAGAAAACATGATATTTCAGCTTCTTTGTGTGATTTATTTCACATAACATTATGGTCTCCAAGTGCATACATCATCCCACAAATGACTCAGATTTATCTATCTTTAGAGCAGAGTAGTGCTGCATTGTGTATAAACAGCACACTTTCTTTATCCATTCATCTGTTGAAAGACCTATAGGCTGTTTTCAAGATTTAGCTACTATGTGTTGTGCTGCTGCAAACACGAATATGCATGTATCATAGTAATTTTATGTCTTTATTCTTAACTGACTCTGTGACTTCTATCAAATATATAAATTTGGTTCTAGGACCTAATATATGAAAATTGTATATGAAAATGATTGGAGTAAATTTATCTCCATTATTTTGGGTTTGTAATGAGATAAATAAGAGAAAATATAAAAATAATTATACATATCAACTAATTGAACTCCTCCCTTCTCCTGACTCTCTTTCCAGCCATGCAATTTTATTTCCCAACATAAAATCTCCACCGTCTTCAACCTCTTCAATACTCCAATGGTCAGCGTGCTTCTTTCCTTTAGCACCACTGGAACACTATGTGGTCCAATAGCATCATATAAAGTCTTGGAAATAAATACTGAAGACTGGTCACTCATGGTGGGGCAAAGATATTTATGTCAAATCTAGACTCACAACTGGAAGGTTTTATGGTAAGTGAAACAAGTCAGACACACAAAGACAAATATGAAACTTCATCTGTCCCATGTGAACATTTTTTAAAATCTGTCTGAATATAGCATAGTGATTAACAGAGGCTGGGGTGGGGAGAAAGAAAGGAAAATAGGGAAAGTTTAAATAATGGGCACTAAGACGCAGAAGTACCTAGTCGCAGTATTCTATTGCGCAGTGGGTGGCTTTTCTCGGGACACAATAACTGATTATGTGTTTTATGAATAAGTAGAAGACAAGAGCTCAAAGCTTCCAGACATAGTGATGATGAAGTAGTGGAAACATTAATTACCCTTATTGGATCAGTATATCTTGTATATATGTAATGCAACATCAAACTCTACTCTGTAAATATGTCATTACATACTAATTAAAATTTTTTAAAATATTTGAGATGGAAGTATATTAATTACCCTGATTTGATGATTATTCAACATATATGTATTAAATTATCATACTGTCCTCAATAATACCTACAATTAAAATTGCAGTAAATAAATAAAGCATACACTCAAGTTCTTGAATGTGAATTTATATGTTCATACCTGCTTTTGCCTGATATAGTGACTATGGGTAGGATTGCTAATTGCCTACTTAATATGCCTTTCTTGAACTAGAAGTCAATTAGCAAATGGAAGCTGCAAATATCCAAAGATCTGTGTACATTTAGAGACTTGCTTTACGTTAAATATAGCATCACGTGACAGTGAAAGAATAACATACTTTCAATAATTGGTGCTAATAAAATAGCATATCTATATGGGAAAAAAAATGTGCTGGAAACCAATTTCCGGGAATCAAACTCTAAACCTGAAGACCAGAAAGATAACAAAAATATCTGAAAACAATGTAAAAAAGATGTTTTCATCAAGTTAGAGCAAGAAATGCATTTTAAACTTTACTTGAAAACTTAGCTGAAAGTGAAGGGCACAGAAATAAAAATTGAGAAATGTTAATCATCAAAACAGCACTATCAAAAGAATGGTTAGGTCCACATAGTCCAACCACAAGCGTATTTCATATCTAAGAAATACTTAAGAAACGGACAACTCTGTTAGGGAAGTAGGACAAATGAGTGACTTCTGCCTAGCAAACTCTTTTTTTAATCTAAATAGTAATTACAAGGGTTTTGCATCATAGAAAATTTACTGCTTTTTTTCTATTTATACCTTCATCTATAAAATATATATTTAAAAAATATTGTACAGAATGAAAGAATATATGGGCATCAGATGGTGAAAGGCTCTCATCTAGTACTTAGTAATAATCCTTATCAAAATAAATAAATACAAATACAATGACAAGAGCACTTGAGAGATGTGAAGGGGTTTTTCATAAAGGAAAATACCTAAATAATAAATACCTGATTATATATTCAATCTCATTAGGAAACATGAAAATGAACTTTAAAGCCTAACACCTGTAACCCCAGCACTAAGGAACAGTGAGGAAGGAATGCAAATTTGGTCCAAGCCTGGGCAGCTTAGCTCCTTCGTAAGACCCAGTCTCAAAATACAAAATAAAAAGAATGGATGGTGAAATTTAGTGTGAAGTCTCTGGGTGCAATTCTTAGTGATAAATACATACAACACACACACACACACACACACACACACACACACACACACAGACACGCATGCACACACATGCACAATTAGTTGCCTGCACACATCCAATTGGACAGTTAAAATTGACAACAAGTGTTAATGAAAGAAAGACTTTTATGCTCATGATAATGTACATTGGTTCAGTCACTTCAAAAAATAATTTGTTATTACAGACTTGTTATAGAGGTACTCATACCCCGTGGTCAAGCTTTCCTACGCATACATATGTGAAGTATGATAGAATGACTGGTGGATATTTAACTCAAACATCATTATGGTAAAGATGCATTGTCATTAATCCCTCGAAATGGCCCCCTTTCTTTGAACACATTTATCTCATCAATCTTGCCATTTTCTGAAGCACTTCTGGTGTCTTCTTTCTTGCATGTCTTTCGTTTCATTTACTTAACTGCTTCGATATACTGAATTGATTCAAGCTCTTTACTTTTCATGGTCGTTTTGACTTTAGAGAAGAGCCACAAGCCGGATGGTGTCAGATGCAGTGAATAAGGAAGATGAAGACATACTATAATGCCTTCATGAGACTGTTTTTTCCATTGGAGGGCACTGGGAAGCAGCCTTTACCATCTTCTATCATGCTTACAAAGACTCACAAAAGAGGACTTCAGAACTAATTCAGAATTTGGCAGGAATGATAGGACAAACATGTTTGAAACAAGAAGGGGTGTTCTGAGGAGGAATAATGACAATGCATGTTTTACTGTAATAAATTCTTTAAATTTGAATATTTACTATATATATTTTATCACATATTATGCCCTAGATACTTGTATAGACCTGTGTATTATAAAACATACAGATTGTTCTTAGAAACAATACTTACAAAAATGTAAAAATGGGAAGTTATTCAAATATTCATGAACAGAAAACATAAATTATGGTATAACTATGATTATCAGAACATAACTATAAAAGTGAACAAATGGCTATGTAGTTAAACATACACTGGAAATTGTGACACAGTATGGATTTATATAGTTCCTCAAGATATATGAGAGCATTAATAGACTATAAAATTCACACATAATGCTTACAAAGTACAGCAGTATTGTTGGGCAGCACGCTTAGATTATTTTAACTGAATGTCTCAAATATCATTCAAAAAGCTTTCTGAAGACACAGACAGAAGAGTCATCCCAGGGCCAGAACAAACCTCAAATACTGATCTTAATAACAATGCCTTTAAAGAAATCTGATTTTCATGGCTTTTCTCTACAGAAATTGATGTCTTGGGGAAATTATAATGATGTAACAATAAGCACACAATATTTGGCACTTAAAGTCTGACTATGTAAGGAAAAAGAAAGCCAAGGTGAATCTTGCTAAAAGTATTGTTTTCACATTTGACTGTTGCATACTCAAGGCAGCTGTCCCTGAGGAGTAACACCAGAGATTTAACACACCAAGGAGCACATGGAAAGATAGATTTTACTAAAATAACTCAACCAATTACTAAACAAGTAAGCAAGCAAATAATGAAATGAAGACTTCAAGTGTGTTGTGATAGGGATGGGTAGACCAGTGTCTAGAGTTTCTGCATTATATTATATAAAATATTTAGTTACTAAAAATTTGTAGTCCATGGAAAGAATGAGGAAGTGTGACTTTTTCCCATCATAAGCTGGAAACAGAAACAGCTTTTCAGAGTGGCTAGAAAAGATAAATTTAAAAGACAATGGCTTCAAAGTAGTCGTTATTAATACAGTATAAATACATTCAAACACTTTAAGAAAATTACGTATAAAGAAAAAAATGACAATGTCACATCTGGTGCAGAATTTTAATAAACTAGAAATAAGAAATGAGAAGTTACAAATAGAAATTGAGTAGGAAACAAATGATAACTCTGAGGTTGGAAGGAAAACCACTGAAATGAAAAAAGAGGGCTGGAGGTATAGCTCAGTGGTGTAAGTGCTTGCCCGCTAAGCACTAAGGCCCTGAGTTCGATCCCCGGTCCCGGAAATGAAAAAAGAACAAAAGCATACAATAACAGATTTGCTCTGGTAGGAGAATAAATAGGAAACTTGAAGTTAGATTGATGAAAAATCATGCAATCTAGGTAATAAAGGGAAGAAACAATGAAGGAAAATTAAGAAATCTGAAGAAAATATATGGGGCATTCCAGACAGGGGAGTACACAATTGTAATTTCAGCACTCAGGAGGCTGAGGCAGGAGGATCACAGTGAGTGTGAGACCAGCCTGAGTACATAAGGAAGTTCAAGGGCATCCTGCACTATGCAGCAAGACCTTGTCTCAAAAAGTATACATGGAAACTAAATAAAGACACCAGTGTCCATGATCTCAGGCCCACTGAGTTCACAAAAGGGTACAAAAGTGATATTTTAAGATCTACCCTGCATTGGCCTAAGACCTGATTTAGATTAGAACTTTTTATGTAAGTTTTTTCTAAACTATCTTTTGCGATTAAATCCCAAGGGATAATGGGATATTTGAAAGGAAACACTGACTACATGGAAAGACAAAGACACTTTATAACATAGATACAGAGACATTCCAAAGTAACTTCAAAGGCAGAAAGTCAATAAACATGTTCATGAGAAAGACAAGTCAGTGATAATCACTACAGTTCCTTAAGCCGCAGGAATTTCTGTCCTGTACATAAAAAGAAATACACACAGCATTGCCTTAGTTTGGCTTTGTCCATCTTCTCTCCTGCTTGTATATTCTGTCCTTTCACTTTGCAATACCCTCTGCCTCCACTTTACATGGCTCCCTGTGAGTCTTCTCTAAATCCTTTCATCGAAGATACAAGCACTGAAAAGCAGTAGTGTTTCCTCCCAGGGTCAAAACCCAGCTGTCTCATAACAATTTCAGTATTAGACATATAGAAGAAAGGGAAAGAAAGGAAAATATTTGAAGAAATAATGACTGAATTGTTTCCAAATTTATTGAGAAGCTTAAATCTATACATCCAGAAATCTCAATAAATTCAAATTAAGGCAATGCAAAGAGATCTATAAGCAAAATATGTTGTGACCATGAGTTGTGATTGTGAACTCTGGAAGATTAAGAAATGACAAGCAGATTAGTAAAGCACACTTCTGAGTGTATGTGCAGGATATTCCCAAAGGTGATGGGCATATAGTACAGCAAACTACAGAAGGACAACTCACCTTTTAGCTGCACCTTTGAAAAACTACGTTATACTTGAGGAGATGCTACTGACAGCATCTGTTGTACGGAGTGGTTGAAGCTGGAAATCAGTCAGACATGTGGGACTAATACAAACTAGCCTGAGAACATGGAGAGCTGCTCCAGCCATGTAAATAAGCCATTCCACCTTGTAAACTGTTGCTAGGAAGAGAGGTTGAAATTGACTTGAAACTCCTCAGTGTATAAATAAATGCTCTGCAGTTCTTGGGCCATTCCTTTCCACCCATCAGGAATGAGGGCTCCACCTGACTTCAGCTTTCACCTCTTGTCTTTATTGCTAAATCCTCTTTCCATTTTTCCCTAACATCAAGAGCCATGCCAGTTCACAGAAAATAGATTGCAATGAACAGGGATACACTGGGTAAAGAAAAAGAGTGGGTAAAGGGATACCTCTCACTGAGCACACAATAGAGAGGAGAAGTCCATTGGTAAAGCCAAATTTTAGCACATGTGTGCATTGGTATTTGCATTTCACCAGGTGTAAAATTTGGGTCACAGAAGTTCACTGGGGCCAAGAGTAAGAAAAGCCATGAAGAAAAACAATAGGCTTAGAAGAAGCCCAAAGGAAAAGGTATAGGCATTGGGTAAACAGAGTCTCAAGAACCACAGATTTATACAAATGTATATTGAAATACTTACTGTATTCTTGGTTCCTGTGCTTACTTTTTAGTATCACCACAAGAGATCTGGGTCAGAATACTATTCTAAAGTTAAGTCACCAGCAGGAAAAAGGGTGGGACAAAAGCTCCACTAACAGAGCTTAAAGCTTCAAGCTTTGCTCAATCAAATAAGGAAGAAACTGTGGGAAACCAAACAAAGAAATTCTGCTGAACTGTGTGCTCCTGACTCAGAGCTGCATGGCACAGCTCAGGCGAGGGGTGCAGGCCTAGTGCAGGGCGGGTGAGATGCTCTGCTCTTTCGGCAGACTCAGCTGGGCTTTCGTGGCCACCCATGAGTCCCTGCGCTCTGCCTAGCCCCAGATGCTGGTGCATGTGACAGGCATGTAGACTGGACATGTCTCTGGCTCCCCCTGGCGCTCACTGCTGCCCATGCAAGTGCTTCTTCTAGCACTGCAAGTTTACAGAGCACTGCAGTCATGGCTGCAGAGGCAAAAGTCACATCCCCTAGGGAGGAAGAGGTGTGGGCAACGGAGGCCACCCCCAGCAGTGAGGCAGGTCAATCAAGCTGCCTCCAGCAGGGCAGCTCACCCAGCCCTGAGGCAACGGAGCTCAAGCCACTGCCAGAGACAGGAGCCTAAATACAGAAAAAGAAGAGTCAAGGTTATAACTCAATTTATTTAAAACACTGGTCAAATCACTCCAGACTCTCATATCACTCAATTGGTCATTCTCCCTTCACGAACATTAAAAAATTTATAAATAAGGAAAGAGGATCTAAATATTTTGGCTCTTCTCATACCTATTGGGCTCAACAGATTAGACAAAATGGTCCCAAGATGGGATTGATAATTAAAGAAAAAAAAATAATGATTTTCAGACACAGTGGCAATCCCAGCCTTTGCCAAACTTTATTGAGTTACAGGGTGGAATTTCTGCCTTCCAGGGAAAAGATCCTGGAAAAGGGTCTCCCAGGGAATAGAGCTATTTTCTCTCACTCCATTACAGTGATAATGACACTACAAGAAGCCTTTACATATTTCCCTCAAGATGACTGTTTTTTTATGCTCCCTCTCCATCCTCAAGATAAAAAACATTTTGCCTTTAATTGAAACAATCATATCTCCTAGGATTTACATTAGTGGGGATATTTTAAAAGATTACTTGAAAAAACATACTTCCCATGAGTAAAAACTTTGCCACTTTTCTCAAAAAATGTATATTTCAGTAATAACTTTGGTCTCTAGAGTTATAGTAAAAAATTTCCTCATTTAGATTATACAGCTAATAAGAACTGTTTTGCATTAATTACAGTTTTCTTCTTAACATTATATATAGGATGTGCTGCTGATCTAAAAAGTATTTATAAGTCTAGTGTTCTCTTGGTTCCTATTAAAGTTGATGGCCTCTCGTTTCGGTATTCGTAGCTTCAGCTTCGGAGACCCATTGCCCAACTGCAAGGGGTGGGGAACGGTAATGCTGGAGCCACAAGGTCTGGACCCGCCCCCACCCATAGCACGACGACAGGGTGGAGCCGGGCGGTCCGCTGTGAGCATATGTGCTTTCTCACCTCAACCATGGCAGTTTGTATACACCCCTGTATGTTATAGTATAGTCTGAGGCAGCTATATCTCTTCCCAAGGTGAGAGTCCAAGGATATAGATAAACCCAGGAGTACAGTTATTATCACAGGGAAGATAACTGATTGAGTGGTAGGGCAACGGAGATGAGGGAGGAGAAAAAACGAACTGATCAAAAGGGCCATC
>PVLD010006589.1:0-99221 GCA_004027595.1 Dinomys branickii | reverse complement strand
AAAAAAAAAGAATAATAAACATTCAAAGAGGGATTGGACCCTAAAGGAAGTGAGCACAGAAAATAGAGACTGCAGAATTGTGGTTAGAGGTAAACCTTAAGAGAAGTAAGCTCAGCATGGAAGTGCAATGGACAGGCCTACAAGATGAACAGCAACTTGATTTTGTACTGTAATTAGCACCACCTGGTGCAGTAGGCCCAGATAAGCATCAGCCACATAATAAGTGACCAGAACCTCTGGGTCCATCCCTCCCCCCAGATGCCTTTGTTGTTTCCACGTGCCCCTGCTGTGTGACTCATTTCCCCGTTGGATCAATATCAGCTAAGCGGCTGCACTTGTAATCCTCTAGGTTGATTGTAACTTGATTCACACTATACCTTCGTTGTGACTTTGCTGTATAAATCACCCCTGACAAAGGGCCTTGATGGTCACCCCATTTGGAACCCCTTCTGGAAATCCAGGAGCTATACTTCTCCTTATTTTCAATAAAACTCTCCTAACTTCCTCTTTGGTCCATGAGTTTGTGCCTCGATGAGACCAGGGACTCGGCACATTCAACAATCTAAGAGGTCAGGAGTCATATTTTTCCTATGTAGAATAAGACTGCGTGATTGATGGCAGTTTGCCTGGCATCGAATGCTGAGAGCTGCTATTCATCTCGGCCCATCTCTCTAGACTCATTTATTCTCGACATTCAGGTCTCAGCCGCATGTCACCTCCTGGAGAGGTATTAACCCTTAGCACCCAACTTAAAATCACTTGCTCCCTTCCCTGTCGCTCTTAAGGGCATTGCACCGTTTTATTTGTTTAGAATACCAGTCATGTATTTAAAATTACGTTGCACATTTATTTGTTTGTCTGTAGTTTTTCTCTCCACTAGGAAGTAAATTTCATGAGAGTTCACCTGTGTTGGTTTTGTCCTCGGTTGTAGTCTCTAACCTCACAGAGTGCCTGGCATTTGTTAGATATTTGATACAATTGAATGTGTTGAATAAATCCATGAACTTTTTTTTCACTAAATACCACTAACATTTGTCAATTCATCTCAGAAACATAAGTGTGGATACTTTGATGACACAAGCCTCAGTGCTCCAGAGGTCCAGTTTTCACCCTTCCCCAGAATCTTCCCACAACGTCCTGTGGATCCTGAGCTATCTTTAAAAAGCCACTGGCCTATGCAGGTTCAAGGCCAAAAAAAAAAAAAATAAGACAAAAGTGAGCATTTCCAGAGTTTGGATCAAATTGTAGCACAGAGCATAATGATTTCACAGAGAGAAAAAAAGAAAATCAGTTACTATCCAGTATCAGTCCAAGAGGTGAAAAGTCTTCATGATCTTAACATTCTAAAAATCTTGTAGCAAAACAAAACACAAGGAAAAACAAAACTTAAAACAGATACTTAAATTTCTCTTAAATTTTATTGCATCTCAGAAAAAATAACCTTAGGTAATCCTTTCTCTGTTTTTTTGTCTCTTTGTTTTGTCTTTTTGAGACAGGGTCTCACTATGCGGTTCAGGCTGGTCTTGAACTCACGTTGCAGCCCAGACTGGCCTTGAACTCACAACAATCCTCGTGCCTCAGGAGGTAAGCCTTTCCAATCAGCACCAGCTTCGTTTTATATATGTATTTAAAAATGTTTTTATTAGGCCATGTTTGTAGTACCTAATGTTTACATTCATCTTAGGGAGTAGGTACATGTATTTAACATATTTTAATTCTTTTTATTCCCCTTCTCCTTCCCTCCCTCCCTGCTCCCTTTGTTTCTAGATCTCCTTCCCATTTGTAAATGATCCATCACCCTCTTTTGTATTGGGTTTTTTTTTTGCTTTTGAAATTATTTGTATTTTTTCCTCATATAAGAGAAGCTACGCGATGTTTAAGTTGTGTGTCTTATGTATTTCATTTAACATTTCAGTTTCAAGGTGCATCCATCTCCCTATAAATGACCAAAAGTTATCCTTCTTTATGGCAGAGCAGTGCACAATTATGTATAAATACGTTTTCTTTCCTGCCTTTTTTTGGTTTCTTTTTTTTTTTTTTTGAGACCAGGTCTTGCTGTGTAGTTCACACTGGGCTTGAACTCACTGTATAGCCCAGATTCACCTCCCAAGTTCTGGGACTACAGGCATGCACTACCACACCCAGTTTAAATACCAGATTTTCTTTGTTCTGTGGGTGGATATATAAACTGCTTCCAAGATTTATCCATTATAAATTGTACTGCCGTAAACACGGGTATGCATGTATTACTGTGGTATGATGTCTTTTAAGTCTATTGAGAAGATACTTAGAAGGAGAATGACTGGGTTGAACAGAATTTCTATTTTTAATTTTTGAGGACTCTCCATACTGATTTCCATAGTAATAGGTTTTTTCATTACTGCCTCAATTTCACTGCCTCTTGTTGGATTATTAGGTTTTTATGTCTTCTTTGTTTAGTTTTGGTAATTCTTATGCATCAAGAATCTCCATTTCTTCTCCGGTTTTTTGGAGCACAGTTTTTCAACAGTGGTTACTCATGACCATCTGGATTTGTCATGTCCATTGTTATTTCACCTTTTTCATTTCCAGTTACACTGAAATGGGTCTTTTCTTTCCTTCTCTTGATAAGTTTGGCTAAGGCTTTCTCTGTTTTTATTTATTCTTTTTTCTTTTACCATTTGTTCTTCTCAAATAGTTTAATAGCAAATAAACAAAGGAAGGTACCACACTTCGCAGATACATAATTTTTGCCCCTGTGTCTGTGCAATTAAAACATTTAGATTTCTCATTGGAATAAAATATTTTGTTTATTCTTCCAAAGAACCAGCTCTTTGCTTTCTGGTAACTGAGTCTGGAGAAAGCCTGCAGAAATGGCACCTTGCATGGGGAAAGAAAAGAAGGAAGAACAGGTCATTGGCTTCAGGCCTCAGGTGGCTAAAAGAGAGAATGTATTTCATGTCTGTCACATCTTTGCATCCTTCAGTGATACTTTTGTCCATGTCACTGACTTTCCTGGCCGGGAAGCCATCTGCCCATGACTGGCGGGATGAAGATGAAGGCTGATCCAGATGAATCCTCCCCATATGCCACCATATTGGATGCCCAGGATGTGGCCTAGAGGTGCAAGGAGTTGGGCATCATCACCCTGCATATCAAACTCCGAGTTACAGGAAAAACAGGACTAAGACCCCTTGGACCTTGTGTGCAGTCAGCCCTCTGAGTGCTTGCTCACACAGGAATGAAGATCAGGAAGATTGAGGATGTCACTCCAATCCCCCCCACCGTACCTGTGGGAAGGGAGGTCACCTTGGTTGCCATCTGTGAACAAAGCTCAAGTTGCCTTCTGTTAATAACTTACCTTCCTGTAAAAGAAAAAAAAAAGAATGAAAAAAGAACCATCTCTTTGATTCATTGATTCTTCATATAGTTTTTTAGTCTCAAATTAGTTAATTTCTACACTATCTTTATGATTTCCTTCCTTGTACTAGGTTTGGGATTGGGTTGTTCTTGTTTTTATAAGGACCTTGAGATGTACTATTAAGTCATTTACTTGAGCTCACTCTTTTTCTAATGTAAGCATTCACAGAAATAAACTTCCTCCTTACAATTGCTTTCATTGTGTCCCATGGGTTCTGATATGTTACACTAGGATTATCATTTGGTTTGGTTCTAAGAATTGTTTACCTTCCTTCTGTCTTATTTTTTTTCTATTACACATTGAGTGTTCATGAGTGTGTTATTTAATATGCAGTTGTTTGTAAAATTTCTGTGGTTTCTTTTGCTGTTGATTTCTAGTTTCAGTGTGCTATGATCTGAATGTATGCATGGGATAATTTCAATTCTTTTGTATATATTTAAGCAGGATTTACAGGCTAGTATATGGTCTGTTTTGGAGCAGTTTCCTCATGTTGTTGAGAAGAACATGTATTCTGTTGAAGTGTGGTAGGGCATTCTCTGTATCTTTTAAATCTATTTGTTCAAAATATGGTTCAGCTCTGATATTTCACTAAGTTTTTGTTTAGTAGGTCTGTCTATTGGTGAAAGTAGACTATTGAGTTTACTTGATTTTTTATGTCCAGTAGTATTTGTTTTATGAAATTGGGTGCACTGCTGTTTGGTGCATATATACCTATAATTATTATCTCTTCCTGTTGAATTACTTCCTTAACTAATATATAATGACCTTCTTTTCCTCTTATGGTCAGTTTTACATTGAAGTCTATTTTGTCTGAGAATAAGATTGCTATCCCTGCATGTTTTGGAGGTCATGGAATGTTTTTCATACTTTGGTGTTTTAGTCTATGAATTTGTTTTGTTTTGTTTGGTTTTTTGTTTCTGATCATTTGTGGAACCTGGTGCAGTCCCCAGTCTTGGCAGAGGGCCTCTTTTACCTGAGTTGGATTGTGGATGGAGGGTAAGGTTTCCCATGTCTGATCTTTCTAGTGTTTGAGGAAACAATAGGAAAGCATCCAGTCTCTACCAGCCTTGTGATTCTCTTCCCCTCCTCTGTGCCTCTGAGGATGGGATCAGCAGCTCCCAGCCAGTGGGCTTGGTGTTACTGACATTTTGCAGTGTTCAGCCTCTCTCTGCCTAGCACCGGGGGCTTCCCTCATGGACACTGGGTGGTGGGTAAGTGCCACAAATACACAGTATTCCCTGAAATTTGGGAGAATAATGAGAGAGAGAAATGGCTTGTTCTTGATTTGCTGGCTCTCCCTTCCTCTGGTTGCAGTCTATGTCTTCCCTGGGGCCCCAACCATAGTTTACTCCAGGCTGGGTTTCCTCTTCCAGATGGGAAAGAGAGTATGCAGGGAATTTATCCCAGGAGTCTGGGCTTTGTAGCACTGTCTCCTTCCCTCAGGTTATCAAAAACACTCCCAAGATGTCTCTATTAGCTGGGCAAGGGGGGATGCAAATAGTGGAGGCCTTGCTTTCCTTTTCAACAACCCAGATATCTGGTTTGATCTAGAGGATTTGTCTTTCAGGTTAATTTTCTATATCTTGTTATGATTGCCTCACACCTTTCAGAATACTGTCTGTTCTCTCTTCTCCAAGTACCTCCAGTGCACTTTTTCTTTTCTTGTCAGCCCTGTTTAAGGCCATCTTTTATTTATTTGTTTGTTTATTTATTTATTTAGTGGCAGGGTCTTACTATGTAGTTGAGGCTGGCCTTGAACTTTTGGCAATACTTCTGCCTCAGCCTCCTGGCTGGCTTGTTTGTTTGTTTGCGGTTTGTTTGTTGCTTTTTGAGACATGGTCTTGCTATGTAGCCCAGGATGGCTTTGAACTCATAGCAATCCCCCTGCCTTAGCCTCCAGAGTGCTGGGATTACAAGCATGTGCCACTATGCCCAGCATCCTCTAGTTTATTTTGAAAAACCTAAATAAAACTGGCCACAAGCTACTGGACTGACGAAATATTTTATTAAAATACAAATGGAGCTGGGTGTGGCCGTGCACGCCTGTAACCCCAGAACTGATGCAGTGGTCAGCCCAGAGGCTGATGCGGGAGGATCGTTGCGAGTTTGAGACCAGCCTGGGCTACAAAGCGAGCTCAGGGCCATCCTGAACTGCATAGCAAGACCCTGTCTCAAAAAGACAAAAATAGATAAATAAATGGAAAATAAATCGAACTTAATTACTTAGAGTTCAAGCAAGTATAAAAGAATTGCAAAATAAAATTTAAAATATTACACAAATCAAGCCAGGCATAATGGAACATGCCTGCAATCCCAGCACTCAGGAGGCAGAAATAGGAGGATAACTGTAAGTTCAAGGCCACCCTGGGCTACATGGTGAGAAAAAACCAAAACATAAAATTAATTAATTAATAGTTAATAATTAATAATAATAATAAATAAAAGCTTCCAAAGGTCAATGAAATGCAGCCTGTATACTAGTTCCCAGTAAGAACATAATACTCAAAAACTTATTTATCTGACCCACTAGATTTAATTCTGTGTTTTGAACCCCACAAAGGTTCCTTTCTTCAGATCTGCAAAGATTTTCTAGAAACAGGCAAGTAGGACTTGTAAATTCTTTATCCTTCTGAAGTTGTTGTATCTATGATTATGATCTGCTGTAGAAAAAAAGCTAAATTATCTGTGCTTTTTAAAGAAATGCTCAGGAATTTCATTAAGGTAATAAAATTTGTAAATGGTTAACTAGTTTGACACAGGTTATTTGGGTTTCTATGACTAGTGTCCAACGCTTGTCTTCATCCACTTATTCTTTTATTCATTTCCTCTTAAAGCCATTTTAATTGAGATCTGTCCAGGCAGCGTGGTGCACACCTGTAATCCCAGCACTTGGGAGGCTGAAGCAGGAGGATTGTTGTGAATTCGAGACCAACCTGGGCTACAAAGTGAGCTCAAGGCCAGCCTGAACTGCATAATGAGGCCCTGTCTCCCTAAACTGTATAGTGAGACCCTGTCTCAAAAAGACAAAAAAAAAAAAAAGGCTGGAGAATGGCAGAAGTGGCTCCATGGCAGAAGTAGCACATGTAAGGCCTTGGGTTCAGTCCCCAGGGTTGCAAAAAAACAGAAAAAAAATTGTAGATCTTTTGCCTATCACCAGACAATGCAATGTCTCTCAATTTCAGTCTCTACATTACCAGAGAAACCTAATACAGTTTATTCATTCAACAAACTTTTCTTAGGTGAATACTTTAATCTAGATACTGCAGTAAATAAAGTCCTCTGCCTTCTAGGAACTTTCATTTTAGGAGTGAAGAAAAAGAATAAATAAAATAAATAAGCCTCATTACCTGAGACCAGGTCATTTATGAAGAACAGAAGCTTACTTGGCCTATGGCTCTGGATACTGGGAAATCCAAGTTTATGGCACTGGTGTCTGCTTGTCGCCTAATGAAGGCTGAGAGCATCACATAGCCACGTACAGCAAATATGATAGTACAGGTCTCTCTTCCTGTCTTTGTGAAACCACTAATTATGGGGATTTTACCGTCATCTGGCCCTAATTACCTCCCAAAGACCCCACCTTCAAATACCATTAATAAGTGAATTTGAGAATTAATTTTCCAGCAAACAAACTTGTGGAGTAACACATTCATACCATCACAATACCCTGCCAGATTGTGATGAATGCTGAGGAGAAAACTAAGTAGGGAAGGGTTTGTAGGAAGTGTATACCTGTGTGGGGAGGGAAATTTTGGACAGCATGGACAGAAGAGATCTCGCAGTTAGATGACGTCATTTAAGTGAAGATGGGAAGGAAGGGAGGACATGCTAGCCCAGAGAAAGCACTCATTGCACAGGCACTGAACAGCTGCATCCTGAGTAACTGGTTTCTCAGTTCTCATTGTGTCTGGCATGTCTTCCCCATTTGGGGGACAATGTGCTTCTCTGTGGACATCCTCATCCCTTTTGCATGATGTCCTTATTCACAGCCTATTCACTGCCTGATCCTAAATGTAGCTGATATTTATATATATATATTTATATATATATATATATATTTTATTTTTTTTTTTTTTTTTTTTTTTTTTTTTTTTTTTTTTTTTGGTCTTTTCAAGACCAGGTATTGCTACACAGTTCAGGCTGGCCTTGAGCTCACTTTGTAGCTCAGGCTGGTCTCGAACTCACAATGATCCTCCTGCCTCAGCCTCCCGAGTGCTGGGATTACAGGCATGCATCACCACGCCTGGCCTCTGATATTCATATTCACATCCTCAAAAATATGTGACTCTGCATAGTCATGACTTGGCTGGACAGGCAGGGGTTCATGTAATAGCCTGAATTGAGAAAAGAGAAGCAATACCACCTCCAGCTGTTGAGGTATAAGATAATGATAAACATAAAAAAAGAAAATGAAATGGAAAGATTCAATGAAGTCCAAAGACAAAGCAGAAGACAGGGTCTTGCTCTTGGAAATTAAAATTTTACACATAAGAGTGGCAACTCAGAGAGGAAAGTGAAAGCTCTGTACTATACACACGTTTCCTATCTCTGGGGTTGATGAGAGATAGGAAAGTTCCGAGGACTTTTGTCCAGCATTATCTGTTGGTCAAATTCAAGTTCATTGGTCAAACCCAAGGAGCAAATGTCCTTGGAGCTGTCCTAGGAACTGAGTGCTCTTTAGCCCTCCATGCCTTTGCATATGCTGAGTACTCTGATCTTTAACTTCATGTGCAGTCTTTTGAGACACAACTCAAAATTCCACTTTTGCTGGCAAAACTCACTTAACTGAACTACATCTCAGCAAGTTTGGCTATCAAGCTTGACACTTCCAGAATTGGACATGAGCCAAGGGGCCAAAGAAGAGTTGTTAGTGGATCTAATAAGAATTGAGCTGGATTATTATTACCTTTTCTATCCATTCCACATTCCTCCTTTTTCCTTTCAATAGCAGACAGATACTTTCAATACTTCCAAATTATTAATAATTTGTCTTAATTACTTTTCTCTCATTGCTGAAACAAAATACCTGATGCCCAAAATTAAGGAAGGAAAGGTTTATTTAGCTCACAATTTGTGGAGATTTCAGTCCATATTTGGCTGGCTACAAGACAGAGTGGCACATGGCAGAAAGCAATAGTTCATGGCAGCAGAAGATAGCAAAAGCAACAACAGCACAAGGAGAGGAGCAAGGCAAGAAACCTCTTTCTCTCCCTTACATTATATGCAAACTACCCACCCTGGGGTGGATGTAGCACTCACACCCATGAATCAATCATAAACTCCAGAATCCTGCCCCATGACTGCATGAGGCTTTGGTGGGACATCCCTTTATGCAAAAGACATTTTAGTACAGCTGTAAGAGTTGCCAAAGTCCTAACAGTTTCAGCATTGCTGAAAAGTCCAGTCCCAAGTCTTCTCCAAGATCTAAGGCAAACTCTTAGCTGTGAGCCCCTGTACAAATGAAAAGTTAAACACTTCCAACATTCAATGGCACAAGATAAACATTACCATTCCAAAAGGTACAGATGGGGGGATATAAAGCATTGGGACCAAAGCAAGTGCAAAATCCAGCAGGACTAACATTAAGTCCTGTAGTTCCATGTGGAACATCTGAAGCAATCTGTGATAAATTGTAAGCTCCAAAGGCCTTACATGGTTCTGCCCCTATGGCACTTCTGGTGGTTGCAGCTCCTAGGGTTTCTCTCTTGGGCCTGCTTTGCTCCCTCCTTGCAGCTTTCCTCAGACAATCCATATTCCTGGCTTTTCCAACCTTCTGAGGTCTCCACTGCATTTTAGGTTTCACACTCACAGTTTCACACACTGCCCTTTCAAGGGCACACTGCCTGGCCACCTAGGCCTTCTGAAATCTAGGTGGAAGCCTTTTTAGCCTCAGAGGTCTTGCATTCTTCATGCACCTAAATCCAGTGCCATGTGGATAATGCTAAGGTCCACTGCCAACTACAGCAGTAGGCAGGATTTCCTTTCTCTTGGCCATAGGGGTATAGTGCCTGGATTGCTGGGCACTCCGACTCCAATTCTGAGGAGCAAATTCTCTATGCCACTGCCATTCTGGAACTTGGTGAGGCCACTGCCAGCATTTTGGAACATGGTGCTCTGTAGCTTTCTTCTCAAAGCAGTCTTTCAGCTTCTCAGTGTTAAGGCTGCAAAGGGTAGAGGCTTGCTGCTTCTTGTGATGACTTCAGGCCATCTTTTCTATTTTCCTGCTCCTTCTCAGCAGTTCAGATTTAAGTAACTAAGACAGAATTTGGTAGCAGAGGATGGTTCTTATGGATTGGTATGGAGAAGAATCAAGTCAATAGCTGCACACCAAGTACCAGCAGATGTGTCAATTAAATTAAAATTAAATTTTAAAATTCTTCATCCTTGCTCCCTTTTAGGAGCATTAACTCAAACTTTGCATCATAATTCTGACACATCCCATCCACCAATTTATCCATCTGTCCATATCTGCCTTATAGTGGTTTATGGTAGAGACTCTGAACCCCAACTGTCTAGGTCGAAATTAAAGCTTATTCACTTACCAAGCAACGTTGGATGAATTAACTCTTTTAACCCCAATTTACTCATTGTAGGAGAGTAATCATCTTAATTTCTGAGAATTTTAGGGAGAACACAATGGATTAATGCATTTAAAATACATAGATGGCACCTAGTACATAGTAAGCACTGAATGAATGGTAGTTGTTTATATTAATTCATTACATCGAGTTTGATACCATGGAGAAATACAAAAATAAGCATGATGTAGACCCTTATCTCAAGAAGCTGATTTTCTCAGAGACAGACAGACAAGTACAACAGAATAGACTGGTATTAAGATAAGACAACTTTAAGGACCTATGGGAGTCCACAGAGAGTCCCAGTTCTAATGGGAGAAGCTTTAATGAAAGTCCTCCAGATGTAGACATAGTTGAACCAAATCCTTAATTCTGGCCTCTTCTGTGTGTTCTCTCAATTTTACCATCACACTGACATCTCTGTCTTTGATCCAACTTTTTTGACTGCTGCCCTGGAGCATGTGGACCTTGACATTGTTATTCCCACTTGGTGTCCTGGATCCCTAGTGACTTTGAAGGACCAAGCTTCTTTCCCCCAGAGTAGGCAAATAAGACCACAGTTATAAAGAATAAGATGATAACATACACTCTAGTCCTCATTTCATTCACAATAAAAGCAAAAGTCCTTACAAAGGCCTCTGAGATCTTTCACCATCGAGCACCCTCACTTCTATGACCTCTCCTATCATGTTCTCTTCCTCACTTTTTTTCCAGACATTTTTGCTATTCCATAAACACACTAGGCAAAGTCCAATCTCAGGACCTTTGCACCAGGCTCTTCCTTCTAACCAAAAAACCACTACCCCAGATATCTGGTAGGCTCACTCTCTCACCTTCAAATCTTTGTTCACATATTAACTCCTCCATTGACCTACTTAAAAATGCACCACCATAAAAGTTGACCAATGGAGGTAGGGGTGATGGTGCACACCTGTAATCCCAGCACTCAGGAGGCTGAGGCAGGAGGATTGTTGCGAGTTCAAGACCAGCCTGGGCTACAAAGTGAGCTTAAGGCCAGCCTGAACTGCATAATGAGACCCTATCTCAAAAGCACAAAAAAAGAAAGTTGATCAGTGGTTACTAAGTTACAGTTATATAGGAGTAAGAAGTTCTAGGATGTTATTGCATAGTACAGTAAGTTTAGATAGCAACAATGTAGTATATGTGTCAGTAAGCCAGACTAAAGGATTTTGAAGATTTCTGGCATAAGTAAATGATAGACAATTATCTCAGGTATTTGTTTCAGTAACAAAAGCTGACTAACACAACTTCTGAGTTTTCTTACCTTGCTCTCTTTTATAAACTATATGCTACATTTTACCATTCTCTACGATTTATGTATTTGTGTTTACTATTTTCTTACTGTGCTAGACTATGAGTTTCAGAAGGAGAGAGATTCTTTTCTGTGTTAGTCACTGAATAGCCCATCCTGTTCCAGCACACTGTGCGTACTCAATAAATATCTAGTGAGAGGATCCTGGCATTAGCAATCCTAAAGAAAGTTTAACTGAAGCTCCACACTTTAGAAAGCACAGAACTATTTCTCTACCTTTTAATTATTAAGCTGCCCAAGTGTAAAAACTCATTTTCATTTTACCCTTCAGTCAACAAAGCATTAAAGGTCCTTGAACTTGCTTAATGAGTCCATGAGAATGATGGCTAATTAATGTGAAGCAGCCTGGCTGCTCTGCCACAGAATGCCTCAGATTGCCCAGGAAGCTCAGAGTGAAGCAGGTGTCTCTTAGACTCCGTGCTTATCTCCCCACCAGCCTGTGCAAGCTCTGTGTGGTATCTAAGGTCTTCCAAGAGGAGAAAAATCTAGCTTCTGCCCAGGGACTTATGCCAGCTCCCAGTTGTTCTTCCTACAGGAGGTCTGCTTCTCTTACTGTCTGCTCAGGACCTAGCCCAGGACCTGGCTCCTTGCATTCCTTAAATACTGGCCTTAGAGCCAGTTAACTGGAACTCAACTCTTGTGATCCTATCCAGGTTCACAGGATAACTCAGCTCAGGCCTTGTTCTCTGGAGTTTTCTCTTTGCCTTGCTTTTCCTGGCCAAAGAGGATTCAATCTCTCTTTTCACAGAAACTGATATTCTAGCCACAAATCTGGGATGGATTGCACCAATCAGTCTGGGCCTGAATCCAGCTAGGCTACTTACTGGTTCACTGACCTTGAATAGGCTACTCAACCTTTTGACAATATTGAATTTTATTTGAGCCCTGAGAAAACAGACAGGGTTAGAAATCCCTCAACCCTTTTGTGTTCCTGGAAACATAGCTAATTCTGGAAATGACTACCTGTGCTAGCATACTCCGTGGATGTAACCAATATCCGTTCTTGCTCAGGACTTCTGTAAGACTCACTCCCTTCTGTGTCTGCTTCTACAAAGCCCCATGGCCCTTTGCCTTTCTTTGAGATGATACTCATAAGTGAACATGTCCTCCCATTTGCAATAGCCTGAATAAGACCCTCTCTATAACTGTCTTTCATACTTTTGAGGCTCAACATACAAAAGGGGACAATCAGAGTCACCTCATGGGACCATTTCTGAGGATTAAGTAAAATAACAAAAGTAAGGTGCACTCTATGTTCAATAAATATTGTGATGGAATTATTGTGTCTAATTCTTCTGGCCCAGTTCTACCAGACTATGGTCTTTATGGTCTTCTATGCTAATCATATCTGATGAAGATTCATAGAAATTTAATCCTGCAGCACCCATTCGTGATAAAAATGCTATAAAAAATTGGAATACATGGTCTTTATCTCAATCTGATCAAACCAATAGTGAGCACTATACTAAACATTATACTAAACAGACAAAAACTCTAACATCAGGAATATGACAAGAATATCCACTGTCACCACTCTTATTCAACATAGTTCTGGAAATGTTAGCCAGAGCAATTAGATAAAAGGAATAAATAAAAGGAATAATGGTATGAAAGGAAGAAGTTAAATTACCATTATTCACAGATGACATGATACTATACATAGATGTCCCCAAAATTCCACCAAAACACCTCTAGATTTAATAAGCAAATTAAGTAGCATAATTGGATACAAAGTCAACACTAAAAAATCAATAGCTTTCCTGTACCCAAATAACAAACTCACTGAGAGAGAAAATGGGGAAACCATACTTTTTACAATAGCATCCCCCAAAATGAAATTCCTAGGAATCAAAATAATGAAACATGCTAGGCGTGGTGGTGTACCCCTGTAATCCCAGCATTCAGGAGGCTGAGGCAGGAGGATTATTGCAAGTTTGAGGCCAATCTGTGCTACAAAGTGAGTTCAAGGCCAGCCTGAACTTCACCGCAAGACTGTCTCAAAAAGACAAAAAAAAAGGTATTAAAATCTGGTGAGCTCACTGGGCAATGGCTTCTCACTAATAAGAGTGTCTGTATTAAAAGCTGGTCTTATAAAGTCCATGTGACCATACCAAGTCCCATGTGAGTGTGTTCCAGGTCTTCACTAAGTCTTTGGGAATTCCTGGGGACAGAGGGCTTCCCTTCTTCAGTGCCAAGCTCAGGCAAGGGTGGCATACACTGCAGATTGCAGGAGGGTATTTACTCAGGGCTTTCAGTTTAAATATCCAGACATCTCGAGAGGACAAAATTGCCAAGGATAAAACCAGGATCTGGCATTGGCAAGCCTGAGATTCATATCTCTTATAATAAGACTATCTTCAGATAATAAGCTGACCCAGATATTAATCCTGTAAGGGAATATTTTAGGGGAGTTCATGACACATCATTTTATAAAAAGAGAATCATCTGCTAAATTTACCCTAATTTCATTTAGGCATTTCAGAACTGTAAAAGAAAATTAATTTTGTCTTCTATCCTTCAGGAGTTCTTAGCAAGGACTCTCTACAGCAAGATAATTTGTTTCCATCAGGACCCCCAAACCCCTGTTGCCTTCCATAGCTCAGGGTGATAGATAAGTCTCAATTATCTGGTCAGTTCCTTCAGTCTTATGGTTTTGTGTGACCTATGTACATATATGTCATTAAAATTGATTTTCTCCTATTAGTATGTTTTGTGTGAACTTAATTTGTAGACCAACTGAAGAACCTCATAGGGTACAAGGAAACACTTTGTGCCCCTATACCCAAAAACTACCCCTCTCCATCATCCACCCACAATATTTGAAGCTCCTAAACTGATCCCTTCTCTTCCAACTTCCCTGAAATCACCAAGAGATGCTCCAGTTTTAGCTTCTTAGGCTGTCTTGTTTTCTTTCACTATGCATGGCCTGACAGGGGTTCCCCAAAGTGGCAAAGTTTCAGCTTTCAAAATGACTTAGTATCAGTCCTACCACTTGAAATCCAGGGTGTATAGGAAGGGAAAAGAATATGTTCTTCTAGGTTATTCAGTTGAAGCCCTATGAATAAAAGTGACAAGGAACACACTGACAATAGAGTAACAAACGTTTCTTACGGTACATTGTGCACAGGAAAAACTCAGACATGGAAGAAACTCAGTAATGAGTAACTCAAAGGAATGATTTAAACTTCAGTTCATCTAGCAGCCATGGGCTAGTGCGGGTCCTTGACTTGATAATCGAAATTATAACTGAGGCACAAGGACTTCCAGAAAAATGGTGGAGTGTTAAGCAATAACTCAGTCTCTCAAAGATTCAGAATCCAGACACTGGAAAATAACAACTTGCAGAAGAAAAAAAAATATATAAGTAGATACCCAGAAACCAGGAAGAATCTGACAGGAAAATTAAAACCTACAGAGAAGCTGCATGTGGTGGTACAAGCCTGTAGTCCCAGAACTTGGGAGGCTAAGGCAGGAGGATTGCTATGAGTTCAAGGTCAGCCTGAGTTACATAGTGAGTTCAAGGCCAGCCTAAACTACAGAGTAAGACCCTGTCTCAAAAAAAAACCTAGAGGGAATTTGAAGAAACAGAACACAATATGGAGAAGAGGAGGGTCAATCTGCGTTTTCTGGATACTTACCAGCTTATGGATCATGGGAAAGGGATCCCCAATCTAGAGAGACAAAGTGAAAGCTATGGACTCTAGAGGGCTTCAGGGAGAAGAAACAAGTCACTGGAACACATCAGTGGGTGTTGTGAGCTTCTAAGAGAGCACAGGATTGTGCTCTCATGTGAATCCTTCAACACGCAAGAGCTGGTGAGTGACTCCAATCGAAGCACCTGCCGTATCTCTGGACAGAGTGCACTTGTTTGGAGGTCATGCTGGGAAAGGGTTGATTGTTTGATCCTGGATGTCAGAGCACCACAGCACGACTTTCCCTCAGGATTCCCAGTGCTACATTCTCATGGTAATTAGGTGAGAGACAGACAGGAAACAGCCATGGATAGGGAGCCACGGTCATGTTGGAAAGAGACCCCCTGGAGGTTTGAGCTGAAGGACACAGGTCCTGCACCCTCAGCCAGAGGCCAAGCTCAGCCTTGGATGTGGAAGTCACAGAATCTGCATCCTTGCCCTAATCCTACTACCTGCTACTGCCTGCATCCAACACAGACCTGTGGCGGGTAGGACCACAATGTGAGGAGGTCAGATTTCTACACTTCTTGTGGAAGACAGTGTGGCAAAGAAGATAAATTATCAAGAGCCTCAGAGCCATAGGCTTAGCTATGTTAGGCATGGAATGTGTCTAATTAAGAAGAGGAGCATCAGGATAGGTACCCATCTTAACAGTGGCGAATTAGAGTCACTAATGATGCTATCGGTCTGTACCTGGAGCAATGCTAGAGTCTTGCTTTCTAAAGGGGAGCCTCAGGTCTTCTGAAGATTCTCAGGAATAGCTTTCTTCTTAGCCCTGTGACAATCTTAGTGACCATTTCCCGTGTAGAATTTTTATAACCTTTTACTGCACCCCTTGAGGAAGGACCAGAACGGTTCTTCAGGAATTGAAAATAAACTTAGAGGCCTGAGGGGGTGTATGGCTGCCCTTCTTGCCTTCCTGGTAGCCTTTTGATTTTTTAAAGAGATTATAGACATGTCTCCTTAGAGTCCCTTACAATGAATGATAATGACGTGCTTGGGAAGATGGGCTGCCTCTCAGAGTTGTAGAATCTGTGCTTGTGCTTTAAACATGATTCCTTATTAGTAAGCAATATCTACTGAGGGCTTTTTATAGACAACTAAGTCTTGGGTTCTTAAAATGTCATGCCACACAGAAAAAGGAGATGAACTCACAAAGCCTCCTTTGTGAGACTCAAGTATTTACTAGACAGACATCTCTATCTAAAGCTAGGATGATGTCAGCATCTATCATAGAAACACAGAAGAAAGCCCTACTGGAGGCATCTGTTGAGCCACTTGATGGCTCTTCCTAACCCTCTGAAGTTCCCATGAGCTCAGGGTGGAGTCCTCTCTACTGGGATTCCTTTAGCCATGTTGAGCAGCTTGATGGATCTACTTGAGCAGGGTAGAGCTACTTGCGAGATAATACCCCTTACGTTTACCCCAAACTATGAAAAACAATTTTTAAATCCTAAAACTGACTCATGGTCACTTGTTTATTGGCTATTCTTTTGTTCTGCCCAAGCTATCAGGCATGTTTCTAAATTACATTTTGTTACAATAAACAAGGAAGGGAAACAAACATGGTGGAACCCATGTGACTGACCCAAAACAGTGGGCAGTCATGTGACCAGACAAGATGGTGACCAGTCATTGATGAGACAAGATGGCAAATCTAACTAAGCACCCTCAGAAAAAAATGGCCATCTGGGGGAAAAGCACAGACAAGATTTTTAGCACAAGAAGGAATAAACTGGAATGGGCAGCTATTTGGGCAGGCTACCAAGTTACTAATAGTTATTCGTTCACAAAAGAGTGAGAAAGCTGAGCAAAGTATCACACAGAACAGAAACAGGAGGTCACAAAGGCACATTAAACTGTAGATGACATTGATGGTACCTAAACAATCTGTTCTGCAAGTGGGTTAATAATAGGCTCTGGCAGTTCTTTAATGATTTGTATCCACAATGAGTGATTAAGAATGAGAAAGAGAAGAAAAGGGAAGATAAATTTTAAGCAGAAAACAAAAAGTGTCCCCAAAGGGCCTTACCTACTCTCCTGACTGGCTAAGCCAAGTATGTTACCAGGGTTGGGGGTATGGGAGCATCCTTATGGAGGTGGTTTCTAGGTTATTTTTGTCCTGAGCAAAGAATTTGTTAAGACAAGCACAAATAGTACAAAGTTTTAGTAAGGGTAGGAAAAGAAACAGGCTCTGGGGAGTGAGTTTGAGCCAAGTAAAAAAAGGAAAAGAACTACACCCTTAAAAGTGAGACTAGGCCACCATTCAAGAAAGAACACAGTGGCCAAAACTCAGTATGGACAGAACCTTTTGCATCACCCACTGTAAGGCTCAAATTGGACCTAATTCTCTCAGCCCCCAACCTGTCTGCTGGCAGAAGTATTGCTCTCAGCGGGGACACAGCTTAGCACTGGGGCTGCAATTGGCAAACACAGGATGTCATAAAAGAGGTAAGATAGGACAAGGAATCTTGCATGTCCCCAGACATCTGGAGACACCCAAAAATTTTATACCAGATGCCTCCAGAACTCCACCCACTGAGGAACAGGACAGCCAGAGAACTTTGACCACAGATGCTCATTACCATCTTCCAGACTAACGTCCTTTGCCC
Organism: Dinomys branickii; assembly: GCA_004027595.1. NCBI lineage: Eukaryota > Metazoa > Chordata > Mammalia > Rodentia > Dinomyidae > Dinomys > Dinomys branickii. Next base: position 81,606 of record PVLD010006589.1, on the reverse strand, counting down.
TCTTTTAATCCCCATAAAAAGGGCCTGCTTCTCTTTGTTCCCTACCAATGGCCTTTTCACCCAGGTGCAGTAAATTCCACGTCACGTTGCCTTTACACAAGCCTGGTGGTGTCAGTTGGTCTCTGCCTCTCACTGTTCCTTACGGCCACTCCTCCAGCCCTCAGGTTGACATCAGGTCTGGTCTATCCTATCAAGACCCTGCTTGAGTTCTCACAAGAAGCCTATGTGCAGGGCCTGAGTCCTGTTCTGAGCATGTGTTCTGTAATTCTGTCATGCCTCCTTTCCTAGCCAGTTTCAGTCATGCCTTAAGTAAGGTGTGGCTGTCTCTGACCCTTTCAGGGATTTGGGCTGCTTTGAAAGAGTGTAGCAGTGATACGCAGTAGGTTAAAATAAGGTTTGTTTGGTTTTTCATTTTGTTTTATTTTTGTACTTTTGGTTTTTTGAGATAGGCTATGTACTTCAGTCTCATCTTAAACTCACTATACCGGCCTCAACCCACAGCAATCTTCCTGCTTCATTGTTAGGCTTTTGGTGCAGATAAAAACAACAAAGTAAAAAATGCTTTATTGCGGCACAGAGAAGACCACAGCAGGAAGTAGGGACGAGGAGCTTCTGAGGGTCTGGCCAGGAGAACAATGGCTATATAGGGCTGGGCTGGACGTGGGGCTTGGGAGGGCATCTGCATGAAGAAGCAGATAGCGATTGGGCAGGGGATGGCGAAAAAGAAACAAAATGTTGTAAAAGGGAAGTAGGAAATGGTACTTAGACCAGGGAGGAGAAAGGCGGGGCTTGGCACATGGCCTCCAGTGGCTTGTGCCATATTGGGTCACTGCCATAAGGACTTAACAGAATTTTTATTAAGGCAAAAAAATCCAACATTCAGCCTCCTAGGAGCTAGGGTTACAGGAATGTGTCAATACCCCTGGCCCTACAATAGGTTTTAATGAGACATAGAATATAGCCAAAATTTAAACAAATATATTCCTAAGATGGAAAAATCTGTCCTAGCTTCCAAACAAGTGACACACAAAGAAACCTTCAGAACACCAGACTGCACATAAGCTGGAGGAACTTGTCTCTATAGCTTTTATCTTGTAGCAAAAGGTGCAAAATAGAAAAGGGTCCTGAGCAGGGCATGGTGGTGTTACCTGTAATCCCAGCAGCTGGGAGGCTAAGGTAGGAGAACCGCTTTGTGTTCAAGACCATCCAGGACTACACAGTTGATGGGTTTTCTGCCCATATAAATATCTGCCAAGTCATTACAGCAGCGATCCTGTGTGGTGCGACCCAAAGATGACCATGAGCTTCTCCCAGACCAACTTCTGCCTTCCCCCTCCTGCCTCTCCCCTCACCCCACCCATCTCATTATAACTTCCTGTTTCCTTTCACGCACATGCACACACCTCCTCTGTCCAATCACTGTCTGCCATGTCACCCAGACTGCCCCATAAACTCCACCCCCAACAAAGCCCCATATATTATTTTTCCCCAGCTGCCCGCTTCAGAAGGTCCTTGCATTTCTCAGCTGCCTTCCCATGCCCAGCAATAAAGACTTTTCTTACTTTGTTTTGTCTCTTGCTCACCCCAACCCTAACAATAGTAAGTTCAAGGCCAACCTGAGCTACACGGAGAGACTAACAACTGCTTTTTTAAATAAAGGAAAGAAAATGGTTCTGGTCACAACTTCCACTGATCTCATCCACAGAGACTCATAATTTGTCAATAAAATGGGCAAACAACTTTTAATATTATCTTTGTCAGCAGCTATAGCGTGGACCAGATTATCTCTTGCAATTTCAAAAGTGTTGTACAATTAAAACAGTAGTCCAAGAGGTTTGCTTTCTGCTGTGAGAAATTGTTGCTTTGCATGAGTTATGAAGAGTTTTGGAAGTAGGACTGGTTTGACAGTGAGTTAAAAGATTCTGTTTCCCGGAGGAGTGTATTAATTCAAGGATCACAGCAGAGGAAAAGAGTGGGCAGAAGGGGAAGTTGGGCAGAGGGCTGGATGAGTGTCTGGGCCTAAGAGCCTAAGATTCACAAAGGGACAACAGGGTGCTTGTTAGTCCATAAATGGCTTCAGACCAATTTATTTCTTGCTTCAGTGTGTCCTTTTTCTCAAATCAAGAGTTCTAATGCATCTCAATAGTCTCAAAGTAACCATTTGCCTCCATTCCAAAGAGCAGTCATTTGCCACCTGCAGGTTTATATTAACATAAACTATGCAGGCAGCTTTTTGTTGTAGAAAAAAAGACCTCTCTGTAGCTTAAGGCAATCGGACATTCTGCAGAATTAATTGGCTGCAGAAATAAACTGACATTCTGCTTCAACAGTACTGTTGAAAGGAAATAATCTTGAATGGGTTTGTAACTGGTTCATTTATACAATTTTTGTTGTTTTCAAGGATTCAGTGTGCTTTTAAAGTCAAGAAATAAAGTCAGGATCTGCAAAGTAATAAAAATGCCCTGGGCAAAATATAAAACATTGACAAAAATGTGTCATGTGTTTATTTTATTCAAGCTCCTACTGATGGTTCCTTAATGGATAGAGTATTGAAATATTAAACTTCAAATATTATTTTCACATTTCTATTTCATTTTACTAATGATTTCTTAATAAAACCTTTTTGCCGTTGACCTTCATCAGCCCTTGGCAATGGTGCAGATGTCAAAGAAAACTATCATTTAAAAAGATCCTTGAGGGGGCTGGGGATATAGCTCAGTGGAATAAGCACCTGCCTAGCAAGCACAGGGTCCTGAGTTCGATCCCCAGTACCACCAAAAAAAAAAAAATAATAAAAAAATAAAAAGATCCTTGGGCAGAGCATGCTGGCATATACCTATGATTTCCACATTTGAGAGAATAAAACAGGAGGATTACATAAACTCAAGGACAGGCTGGGCTACTTGGTAAGTTCAAGATGAACCTCAACCTCAACCTTTTTTTCTCAAAAAACAAGAAAGAAAAGAAAAAGTAAAAGATCTTTCTGGGGATGCCGGTTGTAGTATGAAATATGAGTAAGCAAGTAAGATTACCATCTACATCTGGAGGACAGCTGGGTGTGGTAGCACACGCTTGTAACCCCGGCTGTCAGCTGAAGCTGAGGCATGAGGATCACCATGAGTTCAAGGACAGCCTGGACTACATAAGCAAGTTCAAAGACAGCCTGAATTACACAGTAAGGTCCTGTCTCGATAGATGATAGACAGACAGATAGGTAGATGATAGACAGGTAAATCTGAGGAAAAAGAGTTGATGATCCTACTCTCCCTCGAGCCTGTGGTTGCCCAATGGCCTAGTAATGAACAACCTCAACATGAGGAGCCGCCTGCTGAAATTCAGGGTGATACGTGGGGACAGAAAGGAGAAGGTGGCGTACCTGCAGCTGAAGGGCCCGAACTGGAGGCAGATCTCCAAGAAGTAGAACGGCCCAGGACTGGGCATGAGCACCACATGGTCCAGACACCAAAGGGAAACATCTGCTGAGATCAGACGCTAGTAAATTGCCCAGAAGAAGGGTTACCTTAGAGCTAAAAGCGGCCGGCCTGATTTGGATATGACTCCTCCAGTGCCCAACCTGTCTACCAGCAGAGGCATTGCTCTCAGCTCAGCACTGGTGCCCTTGGAAAACAGGATGTCATAAAAGAGATAAGACAGAACATGGAATCTCCTAAAACACCCAGACACTTGAAGACACAAACATTTATAGTGGACACCTTAAGGACTTTGCCTGCTGAGGCATGAAACATCCAGAGGACTTGGACCACTGAGGTGTACTAAGATCTTCCTGGCTAATGTCGCTTGCCTTCTTTCAAGCTCTATTAAAAAAAGCTTTGCTACCTACAGATGACCTTTTTGCCTTCTATTTGCCTGCACCCAGGCACAATACGTTCCACACCGTGTTGCCTTCACACAAGCCTGGTGGCCTCAGCTGGTCTCCGCCCCACTTGTTCCTTACAGAAATACAGTGAATAAAAAATGCAGGCTGTTCTTACGTTGGAAACTTGACTGTGAGAATTCTCCCAATAAGATTGTACAGTTTTCTCCAAAGGGGCAGGGGGGTTAACTTAGTGGTAGAGTACTTGCCTTACATGGCTCTGGGCTGGATCTTTCTTTTTTTTTTTTTTTTTCGGGACCGGGGATCGAACTCAGGGCCCTAGTGCTCAGCGGCAAGCACTTAGCCCACTGAGCTGTACCTCCAGCCCTGGGCTGGATCTTTCTGATCTTTTCTGGATCAGAAAAAAAAACAGGAAGTAAAGATAACCTTGGATTTTAGCCCACTCAGCAGCATGGCCTGGCGCTGAAAGAGACAATAACAGTGGGTCCTGGAGAAGTAAAACTGGTGAACAGAACAGCTGTCTTGCAACTGAGGAGTCATGGGCACTTTTGAGAATTAAAGTAGATTCAAACTGAATGGGGTCCCTGCCAGGACAAAAGAGTTGGACATACCTAGGCAAACTAGGTTTGTTGTCAGCTTTGTGACTGGAAAGTCAGTTGAGTTTGAAAAACTACAGACCAAATCACAATGCAAAGAACACTGATAAAGTTTTTCAAAATGGAATGAAGCCAGGCCAGGGATGTAGCTCATTGGCACAGCGCCTGCCAGGCAAATGTGAGGCCCTGAGTCTGATTACCGATACCAGGAAAAAAAAAAGAGTGAGACCAAAATAAGCACCAGGTGTCTTGGTTACTTTTCTTTCGTTGCTGAGACAAAATACCCAACGCCCAAAATGAAGGTTTATTTAGCTTACATTTCCTGGAGGTTTCAGTCCATACTTGGCTGGTCCTAAGGCAAAGTGGCACAAGGCAGAGGGCAAACTGTTCAGGGCAGCGGAGCACAGCAAAAACAACCAACAAAAGGGAGGAATGGCTGCAAACAGCCTCTCTCCTACCCTTACATTGTAAACAGCCCCTCCCGCCCCCCCCCGCCCCCCCCCCGCCCAGGAGGCGTGTACCTCTCACATAACCTCCACGCCCTCCTCTTTCACAGGCTCAGGATGTTTGCAAAGCACCTCGGCTTCCTCCTGAATCACACAGTTAACCTTTAAAGCTTCCCAAATTAACATAAACAACATCCCACAAGGGTAAGGGCATATCCTGTTTACCCCAAGATTTACAACTGTTGAGTTACTTAAACCTCTAGACTCCCCAAGTTGACACAATGCATCAACCATAACACCAAGGTAGGAGGAAACTGAATAAATTTAGTAAATGGAAGGCCACAGCCTAGATGACCTGAGATAGGCCTCTAGGGAAATTAGAGCTGCGAAAGACAAACAACTAATAAAATCTGGTGATAAGAAGGATAAGAGGTAGCAGCAAACCTGCATTTTCGTGCAGCCTCTGCCCCTCTGTCTGCCTTATTCTTGAGCCAAAGGCTCTGTGTACAGAGTCTCTGGACTTGTGCATCTGTGCTGCCCTCCCTCTGGAGCCCTCCCGATGGTGGAGCTTTCCCTTTTATTCTTTCTAATAAACCGCAGCCTAGTGCCGTTCCCCACTGCTTGCTGTGTTCTGTGGTGTCAGTCTTCTTCACCTTCAGAACAGGGAACTGGTTATAGGAATAGAATGGCCATTAAGGACAGAGGACGTACATGTCTCAAGCTGCCACCTGGGGCTGTAAACTTGTGGCGAGCTTTACCTTTGATTTCAGGCATCTGGAATGACCAGATTTATGTTGCATCAGAAACTCGAAATATGTGTCGAGAAGTTTATATATTCTTTCTCTTTAACTGGTCACTTTAACCCTGTCACCTGGCTCCTGTTCTTTCTCAATATTTGATAGATGCTTCCTACAAAAGAATTTTCACTGACTTGTCAATAAATCCGACTGCTTGCCTGTGTCAGCTCCCCCTTTCCCTGCCTCCTTCAGAACACCTGCTCAGTGCTCTGTGACTCTTCTCCCTAATTGCAGCTCCTAAGACCCCTGCATAAAATTCTTTTACTTTTACAGTCTCAGAGCTTTAATTAATTGGCATTTCTGAGCGTGTTCTTAGGTTTTCAATGAGGACAACCATGTCTTGCATTATTAATCATAGAGATATACATAAATGCACTTTATAAGTTGTAAACTGTAATAAAAATGGGACATTCTATTACTGTGGGTAACGGGGGCCTAGGACAGGTTTCTAGGTTCTTGTGCATGATGAATAAAGAATTGGATGTAGTGCACAATGGAAAAGCAGCTAAGTTTAATGAAGTTTAAAGGGAGAAAGTATGCTCAGAGCATGCTGGCCCATGCTAGCCAAAAGGGAAATGCATAAGTGCAGAATATGTTGAGTTTAAGGTTTCAAAAACATGCACTGGGTCTAGGGTTGCTCTCATTGGACCTTTCAGAGCATGACTGACGCATGATCAACAGTACTGAGTCACATCAGTTGTACCTACTATGTACCTCTTTCCCATAATTCCTTCAAAGAACAGGAGGTTTCAGTGGATCTTGGTCTAATGATACTGAGCTATTTAGCACATCTAGATTTTTGCGTGCTCCCTTTTCTTATAATGAGGGTACAGCCGGGCATGTTGGCGCACTCCTATAATCCCAGCACTCAGGAGGTTGAGGTAGGAGGATCACTGTGGGTTTGAGGTGAGCCTGGGCTACATAGCGAATTCAAAGGCCAGGCTGGACTACTTGAGGAGAACTTGTCTCAAAAAAATGGAGGTACAAATGTATGTTTTGTAGAATGTCTATAGGTTGAGAGAAAAAACATAGTTAAAGCAAATATACACCCCAGAAAGGTACCAGTGACCTAAAAGTGCTTCCATGTCCTGTAACATGCAAGATCTTCTATACTATTAGATTATCCTACTTCGGCTGGGGATATAGCTCAGTGGAATAAGTGCTTGCCTGGCAAGCACAAGGTCCTGAGTTCAATCCCTGGTTCCACCAAAAAAAATTAAAAATAGATTATCCTACTCTTGGGTTTCCTGCTTGTCTCTGTTATCAGTGAATACACAATAATTATATTACTGTATATTATATTTTGTATGTATCAGTATATATTGATATTTTATCAATGAATATACAATAAGTAACTGTCCATCAATGAATGGATAATTTTACATGAAAATTATTTTCTTGATTTTTGCCTCAAGCAGTCAGCTTCTATCTCCAAAGTTTTCCCTAAATTTTTAAAATGTTTGAAACAAAACTTCTAGACATATCCCGTAAAATAGAAAGTTGAAATGGGATTATAGTTTTGTAAGTATGAACAAGCTAAGAAACTGGTTTGTTTTACACAATTTGAATCTTTGGATCTTTGAATTTAAATATCAAGTATGGCTTAAACAATGGTTCATTTTATGATAGGTGCTGACACCTACTGGCCAAACTTCACATCAAATGCCTGACACGGTTTTGGGCCTAGAAGAAAGGTAGAGTTCAGGGCTATTGCAGGTGAAGCGTTGAGCTCAGAGGACCACAGACAGAGAAATCCTGCTCTGGAGAGTGAGAGCCGAGACAGCAGAAATGGAGGTCCAAGGTGGGGAAGAGAACTATGGCGAGGAAACATGGGGTGGGAGGGCGGAGTCTGCAACCCCATCAGCCAGTGGGTCCCAGAACTCCTGCCCTACTTCAAAAGCCCTTGTCTCTCCTGGAGCTTCTCCTTCTGCCTTCTAAGTGGTTTCTCTCGAGGTACACATGTCCACTGTGAAACTAAACTCTGGAAACAAACCATTCCATAAATCACCTCAAACAAAGACGCCCTTGCGTCCTTTTCTGGGTGTTCCTTGTGCTTGACCACCATTATCATTCCTGGCATTTTTTGAGTTGCTTACTCTGTTCTGCACTAAGTGCTTTATATGTGGACAGAGCTAGATATAAACACTGCCTCTGGCACTGAAGTTTAAAGGGAGAAAGTATGCTCAGAGCGTGCTGGCCCATGCGACAAGTCCCACAGCTTTGCTTGACTTACCCTCTCCTCCTTTGTCTTTGAAATGGAAATGCCAATAGTGTCTTCCACACAGACTACTTGAGAGGTTATAAAGACTCACATACGTAAAGTGCTCAAAAGAGTGCCTGGGCCGGCCATGGTGGTGCATACATGTGATCCCAGCACTTATGACGCTGAGGCAGGAAGATGCTGCAAGAACAAGTCCCATAGCAAGAACTTGTCTCCAAAAAACCAAAAATAGATAAATAAATAAGTAAATAAGAAAATAGTAAGCTGTTGCATCCTAGGTGCTACACAAATGTTAAATGCTGGGCATGGTGGCACACGTTCGTAATCCCAGCACTCAGTTGAGGCTGAGGCATGAGGATCGCTGTGAGTTCAAGGCCAACCTGGGCTACATAGGTGAATTCCAGGCCAGCCTGCACTGCATAGTGAGACCCTGTCACAAAACAAAAGTTAATGTTACCTAAATGCTCATCAACTAGTAAATGGATAAAGAAGATGTGGCTTTTTAACACAATGGAGTACTACTTTTCCCTAAAGAGAGATAAGCTCAAAACATTTCTAGGTAAATGGATGCACCTTAAGATCATACTCTTAAGTGAAATAAATCACATATATGCAAAAACCACATTGTTTCTCTGGTGTGAAAAACCAAAAGTGTAACTAAGGACCTAAATGTATAATAAGTGTTGTGCAATAGGAAGAAAATGTTCCGATAGGGAGGGGAATAAGGTAGGAGTGAGAGGCAAAGAAAAGAAGGGGAAAGTAAAAAAAAAGTGAAAAAAGAAGGAAAAAATCAAAACAATTTTCTATAAAGGGAAACGGGAGGAGGGGTTTAAGGAAAGGTAGGCTGATGGGGAAAAATTGTATCATTTACAGGTACAAATTTCCTATGATGAATGTGATCATTATATGTACCTAAATTATACCAGTAAAAACTGGTTGGAAAAAAATATTACCTTGTTTTATATCTTTACATGAACACTCTGAAATAGTTATTTTTAAAGTAAGGAAACATGCTGGGCATGGTGGTACATGCCTGTAATCCCAGCAGTTGTGAGTCTGAGACAAGAAGATTATGGCAAGTTTGAGGTCACCCTGAACTAACTACATAGTGAGTTTAAGGCCAGCTTGTACTACATAGAGACCCTGCCGAAAGAAAGAAAGAAAGGAAGGAAGGAAGGAAGGAAGGAAGGAAGGAAGGAAGGAAGAAAGAAAGAAAGATTCTAATGTATAAATCAGAAAAGTTTTAGGCTTCAGGTAACAGAACATTTGACATATGGTGTTTTTCATTGTTCGACGCTAATAGGGATGGACCCCAAGGCCTCATGCATATTCAGCAAACTCCTTGCCCCTGAGCTACAACTCCTTACCATCTCCCTTTGCGTTTTCATTTTGAGACATAATCCCATTAAATTGCCCAGGCCTGCAGTCCCAGCCCTCAGGAGGTTGAAGCAGAAGTATTGCTGTGAGTTCAAGAACAGCCTACACTATATAACAAGACCCTATCTAAAACAAAAAGTTGCCCCAGCTAGCCTTGAATCTGTGATAATGTCTCAGCTTTCTGAGTAACTGGGAATCCAAGGGTGCATTACTGTGCCTAGCCTAGCACTTAAATTTTTGTCCTCTCTCTATGTCTCATACAGCATGAGCATAACAAGCAGTCCCGGGGGAGTGGCTGCTAGCACGGTCTCATGGCTCAATGATGTCAGGGCCACAGAGTCTCAGATTGTTAGTTCTCTTCTATACGGTCACAAGATGATTACCCCAGAGCAAGCATCATACGTGTTCACTAAGAACAGACACAGAACCTGGGAAGCTGAAGTAGGTGGATTGTGCCTAGCTTAAAGCCAATCTGGGGTACATAGGAGGAGGCCAGCCTAAACTAACTAACAGAGACCCCATTACAAAAAAGAAAGAAAGAAAAGAGCAGTCAGAGGGAAGGAAGTTGGGAACACTGGCTTTATCTGCTTTTTTAAAAAGTCAGAAAAGCAAATACAGCCAGGGGTGGTGGTACACACCTGTAATCCCAGAATTTAAGGCAAGAGGATCTCCACAGGTAGGTGCCCAGCCTGGGCTACACTGTGAGCTCAAGGCCAGCCTGAACTACATAGCAAGACCCTGTCCCAACGAAACAAAAAAGAAAGGAAAAATAATTCCCAGAAACTCTCCCATTAGCTTCCACTTGTGTTGTATTGACAAGGACTATGTCACTGGGCCACTCCTGCATGGGTAGTCAGTTATTAACTTTTTCAGACTCTAAAGTGGATGGCAACCAGGGAGAAGAGAGTTGGCGATCACTGCCAAGTCAGCCAGAAGTCCGCATCTGCCACACCTTAAAGAGGACAGATCAGTTGATAAGGTTATACACCCACTGAATGCTGGTGGCTGGAGCTGAGCCAGGCAGCGTCATCCCCATGATATAATAAATAGAGGTACTGAACAGTCTTGCTATGTGCTCCTTCGGGTACATTCTTCACATTCTCCATCCTGATGTGAGTCCTGGAAACCTGTTATCCTAGAATTCCGGGGCGCAGGTCTGCACCGACAGACTTCCCATTGGGTTCAGCCAGCGGTATCTGAGGATGGGAGGAGACAGTGGTCAGGTGTTTGCTCTCCCTGCACTGCCAGGCTCTGGGTTAGCTCCTGAGTAAAGGCCTACCGGGCAGTCTCTCTCCTCCCAGGGTCCATCTCTCCTCCACACCCTCCAAGTCTAAGAGTAGTAATGGCTTTTTGCTATAGACATTCCCTGCAACTGTCACCTTCCGTGTTCTCTTAACCTCAGCATGACCTGCTGATATACCACCTGATTCCTGTGAGAGTCCTGATGCTAACACCTCTCATTTATGTACTACCCTATAATACGCTTTCGGTGTACTCTTCAGGGGACCTTATTCTCCTGAGATTTCCCCCTCTAGCCCTGCCCTGTACCTCTTTCTGGTAACCCAGATTCGCACAGTAGCATGCTCCAACAGTATAGGCACAACAACTTTGCTTCGGGATGAAGAAATAATAGATCTGCAAGGCTTCTGCTGCTATTTTAGTCCAGTGCAGTTTAGTTCATTCATAAAGACTGATTTTCATGGTTGCAACTTACATCACCCCGAAGTAGTCCTGCTTCATCTGGGTCTCGGTTCATGGTCAGGTCTCTCTGACCACGGGTTTTTCAGGCCGTGGTTCCAGTCTGGCTGCTCTGCCCTCCCCCTTTATCTTGTGTCGTTTCCCTGCGGTGTAACTCTCGTACGTTTTACTTTCTTCATGTCTCCAAGTGGAATTCCCCTCACATCTCACATTATTACCTATTTCACTCCCCCCATAGTTCGTGCTTCTCTTCTTTCTGCTGTCCTGACTCACAATCTGGAATAAGAAACCACCATAAACCTCCCGCACCCATCAATCATTTGCAGACTGTCATGGAACTTAGAAGATAGAATAGACTTTTAAATTTTATTTAGAAGTGTTATCACTTGAACAGGATAATTCTTAGATAAAAGTAAATGTTTTTGACTTCTGCAATTTTTTTTTTTTTTTTTTTTTGCAGAACCAGGCATTGAACTCAGGACCTTGTGCTTGCCAAGCAGGCGCTTATTCCGCTGAGCTATATCCCCAGCCCCTGTTTCTGACTTCTGAAACAGCATCACCTGGACAGGAGACTATTGTGGTCATTCATAAAAACCAGGGTTTTTTTGTGGTGAAATACATACAACATACCTGGGCACAGTGGCACATATCTACCAAACACATACAATAAAATTCTCCACTTTAGCCTTTGTAAGATGGATAGTTTTTAAGTACATTTACATTGTGAATGTAACAATCACCACCACCTGCCTCCAGAACATTTTTAAAATCATCAATAACTGGACCGTGGCACCATTAAACACTAAATCCTCAACCCACTCCCTCACCAGCCTGGCAACCACTATTCCTTTTTTTTTTTTTTTTGAGACAAGCTCCTGCTGTCTTGCTGTGTAGTTCAGGTTGGCCTTGAACTCACTATGCAGCTTGGTCAGATGCCATCTCAGAGAGGTTTTGACTGTTTAAATCCAGGACTCAGAACAGCAGCAGGATGGCTTCAATTCAGGACTATTGGTATTACGTTCCCACAGCGATTGGGTGAGGGACAGACGCAGGAGACAGCCGTGGCAGTGGAGCTGTGGTCAGCCTGGCAAGAGAACTCCTGAGGGTTTTAAGCTAAAAGGCACAGCGGCCAGGATGTAGCTCAGAGGCACAGCGCCTGCCTGGCAAGAACAAGGTCCTGGGTTCAATTCCCAGTACCAAAAAAAAAAAAAGCTAAAGGGCACAGGCCTGACCCCTATGGCCATAGGCTAGGCTCAGCTTGAACTTTTCTGGATTTCAAAGTTATAGAAGTGGTGCCCTCCACTTACTCCTGTAGCCTGATGGCAGCTGCATCCTGCACAGATCTGAGCTCCGACTGCCTTCGTGTCTACCACGCAAGCAGAGACACACCTGGAGTTGGACACCGCCACAAAAACGGAGCTCCTGGGGGAAAGCCACATACTCAGCGTCACAGAGACATTTGTCTTGTTTTTGTTATTTGTTTGCTTTTTTTGTTTTTCTTTATATTTTGTGAATGTGTGCATTGTTTTTAGTTGGGTTTTTTGGTTTTATAATTGATTTATTATTTTGTGTAACTGATCATAATTTTGTTAAAATTTTTTTTGTCTTTTTGAGACAGGGTCACCCTATGCAATTCAGGCTGGCCTTGAACTCCCAATGATCCTCCTGCTTCAGCCTCCTGAGTGCTGGGATTACAGGCGCGTACCATCACACCTGGCAATTTTTTTAATTTTAAAGAGAATTTTATAAAGAGCAATAGCAAACTAACAAGAATAGACAAAAACAAAATAAAGCAAAAACAATAAAAGTGATACAGGGTTTCAAAACAAAATGATAAGAATTAACAGTGGCTGTTATATTACATATTGTTACGTTCAGTGAAGTTTCTCAGATTCTGAGATGTAAGACTGCAAGATTGATCAAACCATTACAGAGAATAAAAAACTCTTAAAAAACATTAGAAATGATACAGAGTTTTACTAGACAAGATAGTCGGAATTCACTAATGGTAATCTTGGAAAACAACCCAAATGACCATCAGCTGAGAAACAGATAAAAAAGATGTGGTATTTCTATACAAAGGAGTATTACTCAGCTGTAAAAAAGACACTCTTGAGGTTTTTATAGGTAAATGGATGCAACTAGAGACCATACTCATAAGTGAAATAAATTGGATTCACATGTGTAAGCATCACATTGTCTCCCGGTGTAAGAATATGAAAGAGTAAGTACAAGCTAAAATGTACAATAAATAATAAGAAAGGGAAAGAAACTGCTCAAAGGACAGAGCAACTGGGATGAGGGAAAGAAGAAAAAGTACTAAGGCAAATTTTATATATATATACATATGTGGATGGTTTAACTGTACTGTTTGTGTCTGATGGTTTGTTGGGAACAGTTAATTTTTAAAAGGGTTTTTTTCCTACTATTTTGACCAATTTTGCATGTTTGTATCTGGTAATCTGAGCAATTTATGTGACAACAACAATTTGCATTATAACAACCAATGGTGAATTCCTACAAATCTGCCTAGTGCCACTATGTACTGTCTCTAATGTTCTTCTAAATTATTATTTTCTTATTCTTCTTAATGATTTGATCAATCTTCTATGCTTACATCTGGTAATCTGAGCAACTTCACTGAAGATAACAATATGGAATATAACAACCACTGTTAATCCCGATCATTTGGTTTGAAACCCTGTATCCTTTCTAATGTCCTTGCTTTGCGTTTTTCGTATTCTGCTTTTGTTCTTTTTATTTTTGTACTATTTATTTAAATAAAAAAGATAATCTATCTTAAAAAATACGCATTAACTGTTCCTTTCAATACCATTAGACATCAGCAGCACAGTTGTCCCAGCTACCCTTTTATATATCTTTCCCTTCCTTCTTTCTTTCTTTTTCTCCTTTCCCTCATCCTACTTGTTCCTTCCTTTGAGCAATTTCTTTCCCTTTTATAATATCTACTATATGTTTTAGGTTTTATTTACTCTTTCAGGTCTCACACTAAGTAGATAATACGATGTTTACATACATGTGGGTCCAATTTATTTCACTTATGAGTGTGGCTTCTAGTTTCACCTTTTTCATAGCTGAGTAATACTCCATTGTATAAAAATACATTTTTTTTATCCTCTCCTCAGTTGATGGGCATTTGGGTTGTTTTCCAAGATTTAGCTACAACAAATTGTGCTGCTATAAACATGGGTGCACATATATTGCTGTGGTATGATGTTTTTAATTCTTCTGGGAAAATACCCAGAAGAAGACTAGCTGGGTTAAGTGGGACTTCCAGTGCTAGTTTTGTGAGGAATCTCCAGACTGATTTCCACAGTGGTTTCACCATTGACACTCCCACCAACAGGGGAGAAGTGTTCCTTTTCCCTCACAGCCTCTCCAGAATTTGTTATTGGTTGATTTCTTGATGCTAGCCCTTCTTTCTGAGGTGAGATAGTCTCAGTGTTCTTTTAATTTGCATTTCTCAAATGAGTTGTTTTGTTATGTTTTTGCTTTTTTTCTTTTTCTATTCTTTTTTCTCTTTTTTCTTTCCTTCTTTCTTTTTCACCAGTTTATTGAGGCTTGGAAATTTTCCCTGTCCTTCTTCCTTGCTTCTCATTTCTTTTTCTTTATTTTTCCTCTTTTCCCTTTTAATGTTTCTCCTTTTTATACTTTCTTATTTTTACTCTCTATATAATTTTTGTCTTGTTTCTCCCTCTTTTTCTTTTATCTTGTTTTCCTCAGTTTTTTCTCTTATCTTTACCTGATTCTAAAACATCCTTATAATTTCCAATAGGATCCTTTGTACAACTTCTCTCTCCCATTTCTTATATTATATGATTTAAGTACTCAAAGTATTCTTGCACAGCCCATTGCCAAACCCTATGTCTTTAAAAGCTTTGTTAATCTTTTGATAGTTAACTCTGTAAAATTACAGTTGAATTTTTTTCTCTCACTAGTGGAAATATAACTATTACATTTAGTATATATTAGCTATGAGTTAATACCTGGGTTGTCTTAATGTTTTTTTTTTTTTTTTTTTGCGGTACTGGGGATCGAACTCAGGACCCTGCGCTTGCTAGGCAAGCGCTTATTCCACTGAGCTATATCCCCAGCCCTGTCTTAATGTTTAAACAATTGTGAATTTCTTGTCTAGGATGAAGTGTGGTACACAATTGGTTGTTATGGTATGTTAATGTCCTATATTTGTCTTGGACAATAATACCGCTGCTGATTTGCTTGAATTAACAGGGCTGCTAATTGTCATTATTCCTCTATAGAGCAACACTCAGATTACCTTTGTGACATTAACAATTAGCTAGAGTACATTCCTAGGGAACTTGGTTGTTGGGCTAATTACACTGCATCCTCTCCTCCCAAATTAAGCAGTATGGTCAAATCTTGGAGCTTTGGCCAAGGGTTATAGATAGCCATGCCCAAAGTATTATAGACAGCTAAATTAGATAAAAATGTTATAGGTAGTAAGACAAGACTAGGTCCTGAGGAAGTCAGTGCAGAAGATGAGAATACATCCAACCTGTGGCTGGAGGTGCATCTGAAGAAGATCAAAGTCACACTGGCCAAATTTAAATACTTCCCTAATGGACTGTGCAGGACCACCTGGGTGACTCTCTTTGAAGAAGGCGCAGTTGTCTCCATTTTGGCTCAACCTGACCCTATTTCCATGTATTGATAGGTATAGAGCTGGCTAGGACTTTTCCTTATCCCTTCAACTGGCTTTGAGCAATGCATATTGGTCCAGCTGAGGTGCAGATGTGTAGTCTTTGAAGCAAGGCAACAGGGCAGTGTTTCCCTGCCCTCCCAGCTCCAAAAAATGTGTGGGTCGAGGCAGGACGGAGAGCTGTAGTCTACTGTCAGCTGGGATCAAACTTCAAGATAAAAGGCTATGACTTCCCAAAGCATAAAAGATTACACAACAGAGCTGAAGCACTGCCTCCCAAAATTAGATACTATCTCAGTTGTGTTACGCAGAGTACTCCCTCTGCATACTGCAGAGCTGATCTCAGGCCTCCTGCCCAGCCCAGCTCACAGCACTCACCTGCTTTGTACTTCTTGCCACTCTCACAGTCACTCAACCTCAAGCCACTCCCTCCTTCATGAATTAATAAAACACAGGTTTGGCCCTGGGTTGAGGCCTTTGTTCCAGCTAGTCATCATTATAATTGGAGTTAGGACCCCTTGGCTCCCTATAACAACAAATATGCCTTCGTGTCTTCTCACCATGGGTTGTACTGGAAGTGGTAGATTGAAATTAACTCCCTATAATTTTAATAACTTTTCCATAGGATTAAAAATATAAACTTCCTGGGCTATGATGAGGACAAGGAAGGGCTCTGTATATTATTCAAAAAGAAACTCACAGGTTAAAAATCAAAGGATACTTGGGGATGTAGCTGAGCAGCACAGCACCTGCCTGGCAAGCACAAGGTAGTGAGTCAGAAATGCTGAGCGTGGTGGCACATGCCTCTAATCCCAGCACTCAGGAGGCTGAGGCAGGAAGATCTTTGGGAATTCAAGACCAGCCTGGGGAAAAAGAAACCTGAAGAAAATAAGTATAAAAGGTCTTTGTCTCAGTCAGATAAAAGCCATCTATGAGTAGCCATTGGCCAGCATTATACCAAATGGAAAGAAGCTGAAAGATTTCCCCCTGAAATCAGAAACAAGTCAAAGATGTCCACTATCATCACACCTATTAAGCAAAGTTCTTAAAACATTAGCCAGGGCAATTAGATAAGAAAAAGAAATAAAATGGCTATGAGTAGGAAAGGCAGAAGTTAACTTATTATTTGGAATGACATGATCATCTACACAGAAGAAACCAAAAACTCCACTGAAAAGCTCCTAGAATAAATAACCAAATTCAGTAGCATAGCAAGATACACTGTAGTCAACAATAAAATATCAGTACTGCTCCTGCTGGGCATGGTGGCATATGTTTGTAATTCTTGTACTTGAGAGGCTGAACCAGGAGAGTTGTCATGAGCCCAGGGCCAGCCTGGGCTCCATACTGAGTTCAAGCCCAGCGTGAAATATATAGCAAGACCCTGTCTCAAAAGAAAAATGATCAGCTGGGTATGGTGGTGCATGCCTGTAGTCTCAGCACTTGGGAGGCTGAAGCAGGAGGATCACTGGGAACTCAAGGCCAGTCTGGGCTACAAAGTGAGCTCAAGGCCAGTCTGAACTGCATAGTGAGACCCTGTCTCAAAAAGACAAAAAAGACAAAAAGAAGAAAAAATGATCAATACTGTTCCTATACATTAACAAACACACAAAGGGCCAGGGATATAGCTCAGTGGCACAGCGCCTGCCTGGCAAGCATGAGGTTGTCAGTTCAATTCCTGGTACCAATAAAAACAAAAAACAAAAAACAGCAAACACACTGAAAGAGAAATTAGGGAAGCAAATAACACCTTTCACAGTAACATCAAGAAAACAGAAATGCTTAGATATTATCATAACAAAGGAAGAGACTGACCTCTACAATGAAAGCTACACTACTCTGAAAAAGGTGCTAGAAGAGGACATTAGAAAAAGGAAAGCTATCCCCTGCTCCTGGATAGGCAGAATCAATACCAAAATGCCAAACTCTTACACAGATTTCATAAAATCCTAAAGCAGTCCTAAAATTCATATGGAACCAGAAGAGCCCTAGAATAGCAAAATCCTGGGCAACAAGGGCAAGACAGAGAACACATTCTCAGACTTCTAGTTATGCTTCAAAACTACAGCATATGGGAGGTGGGCAGACTTATGAGTCAATGAAACAGAATTCAGGATGTAGAAACAACTCCAGGCACACTCAGTTGCTTTATCTTTGACAAAGGGACCAAAAACTTCTATGGAGAAAAGATATACTCTTTAACAAAAGGTGCTGGGAAATCTAGTTATCCACATGCTAGATTGTACCTAGATCCATATCTCTCGCCATGTACTAAAGTCAAAACGATCAAAGACCTAAATATTGAAATAGAAACACTTAATCTGCTAAAAGACAAAATAGGAAAAACTCTTGAAGACTTAGGTATAGGCAGACTTTCTAAACAGAACGCTGGTTGCACAAGAAATAATACCAAAAATTGACAAATGCAATCACATCAAATTAAAAAGTTTCTGCTGGGTATTCCTGGTAATTCCAGCACTTAGAATGCTGAGGCAAGAGGATCATGGCACATCTGAGGCCAGCCTGGGCTATATAGTGAGTTCAGGGCCAACCTGAACTACACAATGAGATCCTGACTCAAAAAAAAAAAAAAAAAAAAAACACTTCTGCACAGCAAAGGAAACCATCATGAGAATGAACAACCTATAGAATGGGAAAAAAGTTTTGCTAGCTACTCCTCAAAAGACTAATATCTAGAATATACAAAGAACTCAGGCCAGGTGTGGTGGTGTATGCATATAATCCCAGCACTCAGGAGGCTGAACCAGGAGGATTGCTGTGAGTCCGAGGCCAGCCTGGGCTACAAAGTGAGTTCAAGGCCAGCCCAAACTGCATAGTGAAACCCTGTGTCAAAAAGACCTCCAAAATCTTCAAAAATTAGACTCCCAATTTATTGTTTGTTTGTTTGTTTTTGGTACAGGGAAACAAACTCAGGACCTTGCACTTGCCAGGTGGGTGCTTGTGCCACTGAGCTATATCCCCAGCCCCAAAATTTACTTTTTTTTTTTGTCTTTTTGAGACAGGGTCTCGTTATGCAGTTCAGGCTGGGCTTGAGCTCACTTTGTGGCCCAGGCTGGTCTCAAAATTGCAATGATCCTCCTGCCTCACTCTCCCAAGTGCTGAGATTACAGGCACGCACCATCACACCCTAGACCCCCAATTTAAAAACTCAGTCAAAAACCAGACATCTGAAATAGACGCTTCTCAGATGAAGAAGTACAAATGGCCAATAAATAATTGAAAAAATAAATGATCAACACTGCTGATCATTTAAGAAATGTAAATTAAAACAGCCCTGAGATTCCTTCTCGTTCCAGAAACAGTGGCTGTCATCAAGAAATCAACTCATAACAAATGCCAGAGAGGCTGCAGGGGAAGAAGAAATCCTTCTTCATTGATGGTAGGAGTGTTAGCTGATAAAACCACTATGGAAAACTTTATGGAAATGTCTCAAAAAACTAACAATAGAAATTCCACTTGACACAGCTATTCCCCTTCAGGTATCTTCCAAAAGAATTAAAGATGTCATGTTACAGTGATGTATACATACACATGTCTACTGTAGCACAGTTCATAATGGCTAATTTTGGAAGCAGCTGATATGTCCACCAGCAGATGAATGGATAAGAAAATGTGGCGCAGTATTTATATACAGTGGAATAGTATTCTGCTGTGAAGAAGAATAAGCTTGAGTCATTTTTACGAAGATGGATGCATGAGCCCAGAATGTTAAGTAAATCAGACATACACTTAAATGTCACATGGCCACACATGTGTAATACCACATAGTTTCTCTTGTGTGAGAAACTGAAAGAGTAAATAAGGACAAAAGTGTATAATAGGTATTGTGAAATATGAAGAAAGTGTTCAAATAGGAAGGGGAACTAGGGAGGGAAAAGAGGGAAAGGAAGGAAGGAAAGGAAGGAAAAAGGAAAAAATGAGAAAAGAAGGAAAAAATGGAAACAAAGCTTTTGTAAATAGGGAGGGGACAAGGGACTGAAGAAACAGGAAGGAAGAGTGAGGGGAGTCAAGATACATCCTCTAAGGTACAAATTTGCAACGACCATTATGTACACCTAAAATGTACCGATAAACTTAATTAAAAAGTCACCTGGTTTCTCTTACATGAGGCACTCAATATATAAATAAAATGCAAAATGGAAGACTTACAAGAGGAAAAAATAGAGAGAAAAAAGTTATTTTAATCCAGCATGGTCAAGGTATCTAACAATATACTTTAATTTAGTATAATTGTTTTACGTATTTTGTATGGTTTTTGACATATAAGGTCTTAAATAAATGAATCTGATGCTGGCAAAAAGTAAAACAAAAAGACAAGTCTAGTAAGCAGACCTGGAGTCTTCTCTGGTGATAAAATAAGGTATCTCACTATTTATTTCCCTATATCCTGGCTCCATCTGGGTTGGCAATCCTTGATCACTGGAATTCTAACGCCATCTTCCAGGGTATATTTAATAAAGTATCAAATCATTTATCAATTACAGCTTTAGGTAAAAGTGAAAGGAACAGAGGAAATGTTTTTTAAAGAACATATTCAATAGATATTATGGAAAGAGGGGTTAAATTTCATCAAACAAATGCTCAAAACTGACAATGTAAGTAAATATCTGAGGAGAAAAGTTCAATCAATATGTTGTAACTGGGTACTTGCTACAGTTGAGTGAGCTAAAGATAGTTCAGGTAAAAAAAAAAAAAAATAAATAAAAAAAAAAATAAAGATAGTTCAGGTTCTTGTTTATGACAAGTGTACACTCATAGCATGTAGTGAGTAGCTAAGTTCATTGAAGATCACAGAGGAGCAGGGAGATAGGGCAAAGGGAAAAGAGAGTGAAGGAAAAACAGGAATGCAACACCAAAAGGAACTTGAATGTGGAGGGGAACCAGGGACTCGGATCAGTCAGGCTTCCACTATTGAGAGCATCAGACACCACCGATGAAAGCTGCCTCCCACCGTCTCTCCCACTGACGTCAGCAATCTACATCTAAATTTAAACCTGGATAATTGTTTATGGTTGAATGGAGAAACAGGAAGTGGCTCAAACAACTTCCCTGTTTTAGGATTATGGAAGCATGAATCCTCAGGGTGGTGTGGAGGGAAAGGAGTGATACACTCAGCTTTGTTTCTAACTGTACTATTCTCGCCTGAGATCCCTGGTCCCTGAAAATCTTTGAGGGGAGTTGAGGAAGAAGTTCCATCTTCCATAGCTACTTCCAGCTGAATAGGGGTATTGGAGACCAAGGAACTCTCACCCTGACCCAGGAGTTCAAGGGGGGAGCTGAGCCCTTCCTTTGAAGATTTCTTGATGAACTCTTGATGTGGAAGCAGGTTCTGATCTCAAGTTATGGTCATCACCAGTAGTTTGATGGCTCTCAAATAAGAAGAAAAACTTTTTGTAAGAGATTAAAGTATATAAGATCTAAATAGTAAGGCTATAAGAAGTATCAATAAAGACCATATCCAGTACAGTAACCACAACCTCCAATTCCAGATATTTGGCTAGGTCATCCATGACTTGAATAGTTTTTCAAGTACAACCAGCTGGGTGTAGTGGCTCACACCTGTAATCCCAGCACTCAGGAGGCCGAGGCAGGAGGATCACTGTGAGTTCAAGGCCAGCCTCTGCTATAAAATGAGCTCAAGGCCAGCCTGAAGTGTATAGTGAAACCCTGTCTCAGAAAGAAAAAAAAAAAAAAGTACAGCCAGCCAGTTTTTGTGCCATGTCTCTTACTATCTTAGACCTATTGATAAAAGAAGTAGAACATTCTTCTTTCAGGGATAAACATAGCCCCTTTGTTTCAGCTGTTAGGAGTTCTAGTCCCCTCTGATGTTGTACAGCCACTGCTGCTTGTGAATCTATCTGGTCTTGAGGGAAGGCAACACTCTGGGAAAGTTCATCGAGGTTGTCTGTCAAGTTTTTAGGTGGAATAGATTTCATCTGTATGATCGCTTGGGGGCTGGCTGTCTCTAGGCAAAGATAAACAGACTTTACTAAGAGATTAAGACATGTATGACCAAAGCATTAGCAATAAAATGGAAAGGCAGATTGGGGAGGGAATAACATCAAATGTTGTTCTTAAAATATTGGAATAGCACTTGCAAGCAGCTGGCTTCTAAACTTGTCTACAGGGGTGGCTAGAAACCACTAGCAGGGGCCAGTAATAGGATCCCCCCTTTTATATTTGGCCTATATTGCTACTACTTTTATATGTCTTTGGTTATACTCTCCTGTTGGGTGTTTAAGACCAGGTTCAAGAGAGATCTATGTCAACCAGAATTTACCCATGCTGTCTATAAAGGTTAGGCAAGTCTCCTCATACACTACTTTTGGAACCACGTACAAAGCTTCTCAATTCCTCTGTCAGTGTCAGCATCTAGGATGGTCATGATCTTGCTTGTAGCTTCCTGTCACAACGTGAAAGACTTTCTGCTTGGTGATCCTCCTTTTTGGAACTTTGCATTGGTTGATTCCTGTCCTCTGGGGTCCAACAATATCCTTGCTCAGGAGATTGGGTGACTCATCAAAATTGTAGGACCCTGTACAGGTTCCCTTATATTCTGGGTTCCTGTTGACTTTGGAGGGCCAGAGCCAAAATATTGACTACCTTTGAACCCCAATTACCTTTTAGCTTTGGTCTCGACACTTAGCTGTTGACCCCCAGAGGGTCAATGGTAGCAGTATTGAAGTTGGAGCAGTAAGCTTAACTATTAAAATCTCCTTTGGAGATCAAGTACTTTATAATATGCAGTATAGTCAGAGGACTATTATTTCTTGCCAATCATGATTGTTTTAGAAATTGAATCCCTGAAGAATGGTAACAGATACTAATTATAAAGGTTTACAGAGAAAACTTGAGATCAAGAACCACACATAGCATTTCAGCCTGACAATGATACTGCCTTTGAAACGCATTTAAATTTCCACCTTAGGATAGAATAGTCTTTTTAGTCAATCATTTCCATCTGATTATAAGATATTAAATGATACAAAGAAACTCTCACCAATTTGTTATCTGTGTTAGTTACTTTTTTTCTTGCTGAGACAAAATACCCAACACTCAAAATTAAGGAAGGAAAGGTTTATTTAGCTCACAGTTTGTGGAGGTTTCAGTCCATAATCTGCTGGTTCCAGGGTGGGGTTGGGTGGCAGAGGGGCAACAATTCATGGCAGTAGAAGACAGCAAAAGCAATAAGAGCAAAGGGGGTGGGGAGAGAAAGCCTCTTTTTCTGATATTGCATGCCAGCTACTGCCCACACTATCTCTGGGTCCTCCTCTTGCACAGGCTCAGGATGTTCACAGAGGTCAGACCCTCGCTCCCTGCTGAGTTGCTTAACCTTCTAAATTTCTCAAATTGACATAATGTATCAACCTATACCCTGCTGGGTATGGTGGCACATGCCTATCTCAGCACTCAGGAGGCTGAGGCAGGAGGATTGTTGCCAGTTCAAGGCCAGCCTGGGCTACAAAGACCAGTCTAAATGACATAGTGAGAACCTGAATCAAAAAAACCCCCACCCTATTTACTATCCTTGAATAGGACATTATCAAAGAATAGAACAGCCTATACATTACCCTTCAATAGGACATTACCAGTGGACTAGTTTATAAATGTACCTTAGAAATTTATAATATCTAGCCTTGAATTTTAATGTGTAACATTATCTAGACTGCTCCATGCCTCAGCATCTCTAAATGTAGTGACACATGCATAACATATAATATCACATAAGATTTTAAAAGTTAAGCCAGAGATATTGCTCAGCAGCACAGCAAGCACAAGGTCTTGAGTTCAATTCCCAGTACTAAAAACCAAATGAAATTTTAAAATATTTTTTTTTAAAAAAGGTTTTAAAATTATCATTTGACTGGTGGTCTTGTGCTGGCTTCACATGTACCTCTTATCACAAGTAGCTGGAACACAAATAAGAGAAGGACAAATGTCTGAGTCTAAAAGAAAATGTTACCACCAAAAACAACCCTGGTTTCACATCTTTAAAGATCTGTACACCCAGAAAACCCAAATACATTTAGTATACCCTGGAGCTGGCAATAATCAGTGTCTAGCCATAAGGGAAACTTTGTCTTAGTTTAATTTTATACTAAGAGAATCTTTTAATAAGAAAATCTTATTGTTTTACCCACAGAATATTTAACCTGAACTATTGCTTTTCTTTGTGAAGTGCTTGGTAACTTGCCCTGAACTTGTGCAACATTTTGTTTAGCACGGAGGGTGTTGATGTTTCCCTGTAGGCCATTGTCTCACAGGGAGCACTTCCTTTCCATAGGTTTTAGTAATTTTCCTTCTCCTTTCCTGATCCCCTCTCCCCCTCAGGCTTCCACCTATCAAAATGTTCCATTTGTTTAGGTGTTAGTTTCAGATAACTCAAAAAAGCAGGATTAAGTAGTGCAATATCTTCCCACCATCCCGAGAGAACAGTCTGTCAGCTTAAACCTCCCACCGCTGCTTCTGTGGGAGCCAGCCAGTGTCAGAGCCGGCTCTAGCTGACACATCTCCCCTGGGTCCTAAAACCCTGCTTCTTGGGGTAGTTTCTTGATACTGGTTTGTTCTCCTTTTTACTCAGTTTTGCTGCTTTTGTTGTGATAACTGTGGCTTTAAGTTTATACTGCTGCCTGAAAGTGTTGTAGAACGTTAAGTTAATTAGAAATATTATAGGCAGTCACGCAGGGTGAGGCCCCCAATGCAGAAGATGACAACATACCAAAATGGTAGGTGGAGACCCACCAGAAGATTGCCGGGGATGCAGCTCAGCTGCCCAGTGCCTGCCACACAAACACAAGGTCCTGAATTGATTCCTGGTACAAAAAAAGGAAGGAGAAAGAGAAGGAGAAGATGATGATGGTTAAAGGTCAGATTTACATACTTCCCTAAAGGGTAAATGGAAGTTGAGATTAGCAGTCTCATCCTTTTGAGATTTCCCATTATTTCATTTGGGATGGGCCATCCCTTCCCACCCACTAAGACTAAAGGCAAGACTAAAACTATAGGCTGTTGACCAAGGTTAATGATGTCACCCATATGCCCTTGCTACCACTAGAGCAATTATTATCTAAACAACTATACTTGCAATCTTTTTTTATTTTTAAAAGTATAAAAAAACAAAACAAAACAAAACAAAAAAAAGCATTAACAAAAACACACAAAGTAGCACAAGAGCAGTGCAATCAAAATTGAATTACAGACAAAGCGACAGGGAATCACCAATGATTGCTGCACCACACATTGATAACTTCAAAGTGCATGTTTCTGAAATCACATATAGACATACAATCTTGATCAAACAATCGTGAACTGTTGCTTACCTAAAGCAACACAGGTCAACAGTGGCACCATATGAGCCATCCTGCATATACATACATAGATACATATTTGTCCCTTTCTTATTTTTCTTCCTCTCCTCATCCCACCTGCTCCCTACCTTTGAGCAGATTCCATTCACACCCCCCAGTTCACATTCCCACCTTCAGATTCCTACACCAGTGATACAATACGTTGCCTGCACATGAACCTCTGATTTATTTCACTTACGAGTATGGTGTCCAATTGTGACCATTTACCTACAAAGGCCCCAAATCTCTCCTTCTGAGTATTATTCAATTATATAAAAATGCCACATTTTTTAAATCCAGTCCTCTGTGGATGGACATTTGGGTTGCTTCCACAATTTAGCTACTACAAATTGTGCTGCTATAAACATGGGTGCATATATATTGCGGTGATATGATGCTTTCAGATCTTCTGGGAAAATACCCAGAAGAGGAATAGCTGGGTTGAATGGGACCTCTAGACCAAGTTTGCTAAGGAATCTCCAAACCGATCTCCACAGTGGTTTCACCTGTCTGCATTCCCACCAACAGTGCAGAAGAGTTCCTATTTCTCCACAGCCTCGCCAGCATTTGTTATTGGATGATTTCTTGATGCTGGCCAATCTTACTGGGGTGAGATGAAATCTCAGTGTTGTTTTTATTTGCATTTCTTGAATGACTAAAGATATAGAAGATTTTCTCATATATTTATTTGTCATTTGTATTTCTTTATCTGAGAAGTGTGTATTCATCTCAGATGCCCATTTCTGGATTGGGTCTTTGAATTTGGAGGGGTTCATGTTTTTTAATTCTTTGTATGTTCTAGATAGAAGACCTTTGTCTGAGGGACAGCCAGCTAGGAATTTTTCCCAATTTATGGGTTTCTTTTTCACTTTGCTGGTGATTTCTTTAGATGTGCAAAAACTTTTCAGTAGGATGAGGTCCCAGTGATTGATTCTTTGAAGTGTTTCCCTTGCAGTTTGATATTTGTTCATGAACTCTCTGCCTACTCCTATGTCTTCAAGATTTTTACCTAATTTCTCTTCCAATAGATTTAGAGTTTCTGTTTTAATATTGAGAGATCTGTGATCCACTTTGACCTGAGTTTGGTACATGGTGATAGACTTGGGTCTATTTTCAGTCTTTGGCAAGAGGCAAGCCAGTTTTTCCAGCACCATTTATTAAACAGGCTATCTTTTTTCCAGTGAGTTTGTTTGGCCCCTTTGTCAAATATTAGGTGGCTGAGTGTGTCTGTGGTTATGGCTACATCTTCCAGTCTGTTCCATTGATCCTCAGGTCTGTTTTTTAGCCAGTACCAGGTTGATTTTATTACAGTAGCTTTGTAGTATAATTTCAGGTCAGGGATTGAGATTCCACCTGACTTGTCCTTGTTGCCCAGAATTACTTTTGCTATTCTGGGTCTCTTCTGGTTCCAGATGAATTTAAGGCATGTTTTCTCTAGATCTGTGAGGTATGCTAATGGTAGTTTAATGGGAATTGCATTAAATCTGTATAACAATTTTGGTAGTATGGTGATTTTCACAATGTTGGTTCTTCCTAACCATGAGCAGGGAATGTTTTTCCATTTATTGAAATCCTCTCTGATCTCTTTTTTCAGAGTACTGTAGTTTTCTTTTCTTTTTTTTTTTTTTTTTCTGGGACCGGGGATCGAACTCAGGGCTGTAGTGCTTAGCTGCAAGCACTTAGCCCACTGAGCTGTACCTCCAGCCCGTCAGAGTACTGTAGTTTTCACTGAATAAATCTTTTATATCCTTTGTTAGACTGATTCCTAAATATTTCAATTTCTTGGATGCTATTGTAAAAAATATGGTTTCCTTAATTTCTCTCTCAGACTGTTTGTGGTTGTGTATAGGAATGCTATCGATTTTTGGATGTTGACTTTGTATCCAGCTACTCTGCTCAACTTGTCTACTAATTGAAGGAGTCTTCTTGTGGAGTTTTTGGGGTCTTCCATGTAAAGAATCATGTCATCTGCAAATAGTGATAGTTTGACTTCTTCCTTTCCTATCCTTATTCCTTTTATTTCTCTGTCTTGTCTAATTGCTCTGGCTAATACTTCCAGAACTATGTTGAATAGGAGTGGTGACAGTGGACATCTTTGTCTTGTTCTTGATTTTAAAGTGAAAGCTTTCAGCTTTTGCCCATTGAGTATGATGTTGGCTGTCAGTTTTTCATAGATGGCTTTGATCAGATTGAGGTAAAGTCCATCTATTCCTATTTTTTCTAGGGTTTTCAACATGAATGCATGTTTGACTTTATCAAAAGCTTTTTTTGCATCTATTGAGATGATCATGTGTGTATCACTGGTGTAAGAACCCGAGGGTGGGAATATAAACTAAGAGACATGAAGGAAATCTGTTCTAAAACAAAGAACAGGTGGGATAAAGGAAAGTAGAAAAGAAAAAGACAAAAATGTATGTATTTATATATGAATATGCATATATGCAGGAGGGCTAATATGGTTCTACTATTGTATTATATCACTTAATGCTAAGCAATAATTGATGACGGGTTATTTGATCAATCTTGTATGTCTGTATGTGTTATCCTGAACACACACTTCGAAGATATCAATATGTAAAGCAGCAACTATTGGTGTTTTGTTGTTGTTGTTGTTGTTGTTGTTGTTGCTGTTGTTGATGTTTGCCTGTTTTGTTTTTTGTCTTTGGATTTTTGGTTTTTGTGTTTTTTCTGTTGTTGAGAGGTTTAATTGTCTGACTAAATTTGCATGTCTGGATATGGGCTTATATATTTACACTTCGAAGATATCAATGGATAAAGCAATAACCACTGTTGAGATCATATCACGTTGTCTATAGATTAGTTGTGATTGTACTAGTTTTTATGCTAATTGGTGTCTGTTTGTCAATATGTTTTTGTACTTGTATTTTTTTTAAATAAAAAAAAAAGAGATGATCATGTGGTTTTTGTCTTTGGCTGTATTGATATGATGTATTACATTAATTGATTTGCAAATATTGAACAATCCCTGCATTCCTGGAATAAATCCAACCTGGTCATGGTATATAATTTTCCTTATGATTTGCTGCACTCTATTTGCTAGTATTTTATTGAGTATCTTTGTGTCTATGTTCATTAGGGAGATTGGCCTATAGTTCTCTTTCTTAGTTGGGTCCTTCTCTGGTTTTGGTATCAGTATAATACTTGCCTACAGAAATGAGTTAGGGAGAATTGCTTTCTTTTCAATTTCATTGAAGAGTTTGAGGAGTGTTGGCATTAAATCTTCACTGAATGTTTTATAGAATTCTGCTGTGAATCTATCAGGGCCTGGGCTTTGTTGGTAAGTTTTTAATGACATTTTCAATCTCATTAATTGAATTTGGGTTGTTCAGGATTTTTGTATCTTCCTGATTCAATTTTGGTAGTGTGTACATTTCTAGGAATCTGTCCATTTCTTCTGAGTTTGCTATCCTATGGGAGTAAAGATTTTTAAAGTAAGTATTAATGATCTTTTGAATTTCTGTGGGATCTGTAGTGATTTGATCCTTTTCATTCCTTATTGCATGAATTTGAGTTCTTTCTTTTTTTGCTAAGGTTGGCTAGGGGTTTATCAATTTTGTTTAGTCTTTCAAAGAACCAACTCTGGTTCACTTATGTTTTATAGTGCTTTCTTCGTCTCAATTGCATTAATTTCTGCCCTGAGTTTTATAATCTCCTCCCTTCTTTGGGCTTTTGGTTTGGCTTGTTCTTCTTTTTCTAAAAGTTTGAGGTGTAGCATTAGGCTATTTATTTGCTCTCTTTCTGTTTTCTTTATATATGAGTTCATCGCTATAAATTTCCCTCTGAGGACTGCTTTGATTGCATCCCACAGATTTCAGTGGATTGTATTTGCATTTTCGTTTGTAGGTATTTTTTAATTTCTTCTTTAATTTCTTGTGTGACCCATTGGTTATTCAGGAGGTTATTGTCTAATTTCCAAGTGTTTATGGGGTTTTTGGAGTTCCCTTTGTCATTAATTTCCAGTCTCATTGCCCTGTGATCAGATAATATGTATGTGATAATTTCAATTCTTTTGCATTTAGGTAGGTATGCTCTATGGGCTAGAATGTGGTCTTTTAGAGAAAGACCCATGTGCAGCTGAGAAAAATGTGTATTCTGATGTTGTGGGGTGGAACACTCTGTATACATCTACTAAGTCCATTTGTTCACACCTTTGGTTCAGATCTGTTATTTCTTTGCTGATTTTTTTGTCCAGTTGACCTGTCTCTTTGCGTCAAAGGGGTGTTTAGGTCCCCTATTACAATAGTGTTATTAATTATTTGGTTTTTCATGTCTGTTAAGATTTGACTTATAAAGTTTGGTGGTCCAGTACTTGATGCATGAATGTTTAGGATTGTTATCTCTTCCTCTTGCAGTTTTCCCCTAACTAGTATGAAATGGCCTTCTTTATCTCTTTTGATTGTTTTCAGTTTGAAGTTTACATTGTCTGCAAACATAATAGCTACCTCTGCTTTTTTCTGGGAAGCTGTTGCATGGAGAATTGTTTTCCATCCTTTAACTTTCAGTCTGTGGATTTCCTTTTGAGTAAAATGGGTTTCCTGTATTCAGCATATAATTGGATTTTGTTTCTTAATCCACTCTGCCAATCTGTTTCTTTTGACTAGTGAATTGAGGCCGTTTACATTAATGGTTATAACTGTTATATGTTGGCTTATTCTTGTCATGCTCTTTACTTGCTGTTGCTTTCCTGCTTTTGCTATCTCTTTACTTGCTTGTTCTGTTTGAGGGTTCCTTTCTATTGTTGTTCTTAAGATTGTGGTCTCTTTTTCTCTCTGTCTAGGATATCTTTCAGTACTTTTTGTAACGTTGGTTTGGCACTCATGAAGTTTTTCAGTTGTTCTTTGTTGTGGAAATATTTTATTTCTCCATTGAATTTGAAGGATAATTTTGCAGGATACATCAGTCTGGGTTGGAAGCTGTTTTGTTTCAGAATCTGTAATACCTTGCTTGAAGCTCTTCTTGATTTCATGGTTTCTATTGAGAAGTCTGCTGTGATTCTCACAGGCTTTCCTTTATAGGTGATGTGTTTCTTTTCTCTAACTGCTTTTAATATTGTGTTCTTTTGCTGGATGTCTGGGATCTTGACTATTATATGTCTTGGTGTGGGTTTATTTGGGTTATGGCTTGTTGGGGTTCTATGTGCTTCGTTTAACTGCACTTCAGTATCTCTTACCATATTTGGGAAATTTTCTGCTATTATTTCTGCAAATATTCTTTTTATATCATTTGTGTTGCCTCCTGCTGTTTCATTGATTCCTATTATTTGGATATTATTTCTTTTTGCCTGATCTTCGAGCTGTTGGATTAATTTCTCCTAGATCCTTGATGACTTTAAGAGATCGTTCCTTTCATGGTCACTAGCTGCCATGCTGTCTTTAAGATCTGAAATTCTGTCTTCAGCTTCATTGAAGTGGTTTTGCAAGCTTTCAGTGGAAGTTTTCAATTCCTGACAATCTCTTTGAGTCTGTTTCATTCATTCTAATTCATTCCTAAATTGTTCATGTAACATTTCCACTTGTTTTCTATGTTCTTCTATTCTTTTATCTGTTTCTTCTCTATATTTGTGGAGCATTCTTCCATTATTATTTTCACTTCATTTTTTGCCTGAGAGATTATTGCTGCTTTAATCTCTTCTATGGCCTGATGGAGTTGTTTCTTTACTTCAGATGCGATCGTTTCAGAAATTGCAGGTATGTGGCTTCCTAGTTCTCCTATATCATTGTTTCCTGGACTTGTTCTGGGTGGAGTTGAGTTCTGTGGCTGCGTTTTGCTCCTCTGTCTTGTCATTTTGGATGTCAGATGAAAAATGTTGAGCTACACACTACCCAGACAGCTCAAGATAACTCTAGCAACCCTAGTTTACCTGGATATCAAACTTATCCCCAAATGTTAGCTGACCATGAAGCACTGGGCCCAGGAACCCCAGATGATTGCTGAGGTGCCAGGCTCAGAGCCTACCTGCGATGGTGGGGAAAAGCTGTCTTGACGGGCAGCGCAGCAGCATGGGCCTTACCCGTCAAAGGTCCATTGCAAAGCCCGCTCTACTGTCACCGTGAAGCTGGGCTCCTGCTCTGTGGGGAACTTTGGGAAAGTCTCACAGGCGCTCCCACTCTGGTAGAGTTTATTCACCTGGCTAAAGTCTCACCGGAAAAGCTGTTCCCGTAGCTCTGCCGAGCTGGCCTGGCTCTCTGTGGGAAAGTCTCATATGAAGCGGGCTCTCTGATGGCATCCAGGGCCGGGCAGAGCATGGTATAGCTCGGAAAAGCTGCTCCCTTAGCTCTGCAGAGCTGGTCTGGCCCTCTGCGGGAAAGTCTCGTGGGTACAGGTACTCTAATGGCACCCAGGGCCAGGCAGAGCACAGTGTACCTCTATACTGGCAATCTTATTGGTTGATCATAATTTTAACCCATGCTGTACCCACCTCATGATGTTGCTCTATCAGACTTCCTCTGAGCGGTGAGTTCGTTGGCGCCCATTTGGGATCCCTCCTGTCTCTCAGTGGCTATTTCTATTCACCACTGCGTTACTGCAGTAAGTTTTCCTGCTCTTCTGTTGCTCCTTAGAATTTCATCTTCGACCCTGCACAATTGATATTTAGCATTTTTCCTATCTCAAAAGGACATAGTGCCTTTTATTCTGAGATTCTGTCACCAGATACATATGTTTTATGGCTTAATTTAGTGAGTAAAGCTTTCTCTAGTGATGACTCTTATTCCCTTTTTAATCAGCTAAAGACATTCAGCCAGTAAGCTATCCTACCTATAGATTTGTCAACCAGAAGATGAGTTGTGCTTAAAGGGGAAACTTCATGGGCCAAAGAAGTAGCACTGGTGCTCACTTAGGGCTGAAGACGCATAGTCCCAAGGAATTCAGCCGAGTCAGGGTAAACTCCTGAGGGGCTTAAAAGGGAAACACTGTGGGTTTTTTTTTTCTTTTAACACTTTAAAGTTTGGTAAATAGCATAAACCTGAGATCATAAACTCATACAATCTCAGAAGTCCATAAAAGTCATCTAATCCTATATCTTCTCCAACTTATTAATCATTTTTTGGAATATTCTCAACAAGTCGTCTTTCAGGAAACACTTCAAGTAATTACTCCCTCCTTACACACTATTCCATTTAAAATGCTCTAGATTGGATCAGTGGTTAAGCAAGTCCAGAGTCCAGGTCTACAGGTCTGAGCTTACTTTGGCCTTTTCCTCATTGCCATAGTCCAATCTTTTCATTCTCATTGTCACAGTCCAGTCTTTCATCCTCACACTTTTTCTTCTTCCCTTCCTCTTCTTCCTCTCCTTTCTTTTTCCCAATTTACAGCTCTCACTGTCTCCACCAAATCCCATCTCTTGGGAGGCTCCTTGAAAGTGGGGACAAGGCAGATAAACTTTTATGAACTGTCCTATGGAAAAGATTAGAGAAAAATATTTCTGGGAGATCCCAACACTAGGGAGGCTGAGGCAGGAGAACTGCCACAAGTAAGGCCAGCCTGAGCTACAAAATGAACTCAGTGCCAGCCTGGACTATATAGCGAATCTAAAAACAATAACAACAACAAACAACCAAATCAACAAACAAGCAGTCCTGGGAGACAGCAAGAACTGGTGCTCCTTGCTGAAAATCAACACAAACTTGCCCACCATGGGAGTGAGCCATTGTAGAATTGGATTTTCCAGCCACAGCCTCATTGACCTCTGCTTAATTGCAAATAAATAAAATGGTTACTCTAAGCCACAGATACAAAGTAGTATATTCGACAGCAATAGATAGTCCAAACATTTCATTTGAGTAGGATTTAGGTGTCACTTCAGCTGAAAAGATTGTAGCTGAAACACTAACCATGTACCTTTATTTATTTATTTATTTATTTTTTTGCGGTACTGGGGATTGAACTCAGGACCCTGCGCTTGCTAGGCAGGTGCTTATTCCACTGAGCTATATCCCCAGCCCCCTAACCATGTACCTTTAGAGAAATCACTACCTGCAATTCAGTTTCTTCAGCTATCTTAGGTGCTTGCTGACATCCAGCATGTCGATATTTCATTTTCTTCCATTCATTGGGTTGTTTTAGAACTCAAGAAGTATTACATATAAAATAACTGATAATATTAAGGGTTTTTTCTTACTGACTCCAAGTGACCACTGTTTTCCTCTGTGTTTGGCTGACATTCAGTAACACTCTGCTTCCAGCATTGTCTTGACCTTCCAGCTTCATAAATCATACAAAAAAGAATAAGATTAATTCAACTACTGAATTCTTGCTGATGCCCAGTGACTACCACTTTCCCACTGGTAGAACATTCATTAAATGGGCCTTTCTAGAAGTTTGCCACTGGACAAGAAAGACCTTTCTTTCTGTGCATAAAACCCTAAAACTTTGTTTTGTTTATTCCTGCATTTGTTTCTTTATGTCTGTTTTCTTCCTTTCCTACGCTTTTATCCTATTTTCACCTGTTTCTGCTACCTACCACCACAGACTAGATAAAGTTTTTCTGGCTTCAGCTAGTACATAGATTGGTTTTAGTTAGTTCAGAGAGAAGAAATTTTTACTCTTTTCTTGTGGGCTGTCAGAGAAGGGGAAAGAAAGAGTAGAAACCCTAGAGAGACGTGGGGTTCTAAATGCAGAGATCTAACTTGTTCCAGTCGAAGTCAAGAAGGGCAAACAATAGAAACTAAATGGGTTTGGGGTTCTGAGCTTGGGAGAACTAGGGAAATTGGAGGCAAAATCTCAGACCATTGTGGCCTGAGCAAATGGAACTAAAACATCTTTGCTGGAGCCCCTTTGTGGTGGATTGACAACTGGTGGTCAATTTATAACCCCCAGCTGAACTGAGTAAGTGTGGTGCTGGGTGTGGGAGGTCCACCTAAGGGACTGTTGCCAGCAGCAGAACTGGAGAAGAAGTAAGGCTGTTGGGAACCGAGAGGGTACTGAAGCAGAGAAAAGGCTGTTGGGAGCTGGTGGAAGCTGTAAGGGTCTGTTGGTTCTGTTGGAGGAGCTTGTCGTGCTGGCTTTCCTGAAGAACTTGGCTGTTCTTATCCTCTTAGGAGCTCAGGACCTTGTTGGCACTGAGAATAGTTTTGGTTCACTTTGGGGGAACCCTGGTCCTCATTATGAGCATCGCTTCCTGGCTCTGGAGGGGAAGAAGGTGCACAGTTTAGTGTCCTGAAGAAGCTTGCTGCGTTGGCTTTCCTGATGGGTACTTGGCCATGCTGATCATCGGAGGAGCTTGGGACCTCACTGTTGCTGAGGATGGCTGTCGTACCTCTCAGGGGAGCTGTGGTTCTTCTGAGCATCACTTCCTGGCTCCAGTGCAGATCCCTCAGCCTGCTAACAAGCACAGATCCTTCATTCCGCTGGCACAGACTTCCTAGATTCCACTACTGACCTTTGGGCCTTCCCAGCACAGATCCATGAAACAGTCCTACATGAGAATATTGTCATGGGCTCTGGGCCTCCAGCTGGACTCATGGAAGGCAATGTTATGAGCTCTAAGTCTTCAGTTGGACTCATGCAAGACATTTCAGAGGGATCCAGGCCTTTGGCTGGATTCCTTGATCTTGGTGTGTGGACAGATTTCCTGCACTCTCTTGCATATGATTCTTTGGTTGACTATTATAAATAATTTTATAAAATGTGTGCTGTGTTATATTATTCCCCTTGCAAAATATCCCCCAAATAAACATATCCTTATACCAAGCTAAGGATGGGAATGGTGGCTGATTCTTCTGGATGAATTATAGCCCAGCCCCTGAGCAGAGCAGTGACAGCCCAGGGGTTCTTTGGGAGCCTGGCATGATGTAGAATACTAAGAGTGTCACACTCCTAAGAAGACACCCAGGTGACCTAAGGGGGGCCCAGACCCAACAGAGACAGTTCATGGGAAGCAGGGGTGGCTCAGATGAGACCTATGTGGACTAATGACCTATGTGGTGGCAAGAAGGAAGATTTCCTATCAGATTCCAGTAAACAGAAACTAGGTATTCCACCTATCCCCACAACCCTGCCCCACCAATACTAGGTACTATAACTTTGCAAACCTGGGCTAGTGAGGAGTCCCTGATTGGCCAAGATTAAATAACTATCAGTCAAAACAGAATGGGTGCTCATAACAGAAATTAAGTTTATAGAAAACTAAATTTTCATAAATGGCCTGCCTGAGCTTGTGTATTAAAGTAAGACCTGAAAAATTAATAGTAATTAGAGATCAGCCCAATGTAAGAGGAAAGAAAGAGAATTTCAGATGAAAGTAGGATCATGTATCATCCTGTTTTCAGAGAACTGTGTGGTTAAAATATAGTCCTATCCAAAATGAGTTTGGATTATGTGCTTTTTAATGCCATTAAAGAGATCATCCTCAAAATCTATTGAAGTCCAGTAGTTTCTGGTTAACTAGGATGAACCTCGTCAACCTTGTCAACCTAAATAATAACCTCAGAGAGGTTTTTAAAAAAATAATAATTATTATGATATTTGGGAATAGCAGAGTGTTACAAAAGAGAATACGCTTCCCACAATAAACTGGGTGTTTTCAGAGGGTGAGGCAAGGGAAAGGTTTTTGTTTTGTTTTGGTTTGGTTTGTCTTTTTGAGATAGGGTCTCACTATGCAGTTCAGGCAGGCCTTGAGCTCAGTTTGTAGCCCAGGCTGGTCTCAAACTTGCAACGATCCTCCTGTCTTAGCCTCCTGAGTGCTAGGATCACAGGTGTGGGCCACCATACCTAGCTGTTTTTTTTTTTTTTGACACAGTCTCACTATGTAGTTCAGGCTGGTCCTAAACTCACTGTATAATCCAGGCTGGCCTTAAACTCATGGCAATATTCCTGCCTCACTCTCCTGAATGCTAGGATTATAGGCATGTACCACCACACCCAGCATGGTAAGTTTTTAAATTCAGCTTTTTTTTGTTATTGTTGTTCTTTTTGAGATAGGATCTCGCTGTGCAGTTCAGGCTGGCCTTGAGCTCACTTTAGCTCAGGCTGGTCTTGAACTAGTAATGATCCACCTGCCTCAGCCTCCTGAATGCTGGGATTTCAGGCATGTGCCACCACACCCAGCTAAGGGGACATTTATTAAGCAAAACAGGAGTACTTGGCATGGTACTTAGAGGGAGAAACTGATGTCAGTTACTTAGATACCAAGCTCATCAGTCTCGGAGTCCCCAGGCAGGAACTGGTGTTAGGCCACTGGTGGAGGTGCTATTGTTGAGACAGTGCTCTGTCCAGAGCATCTTGTCTGAGTTGCAGTCTTAAAGCATGCTAAAAGTAAAGTTCAGCTAGAGAAATCTATGAATGGGTATCAGTTGAACAAAACACTGTATACCTAAAAATAAGAAATAATCTCTTCTTTTTTAGAAATAATCTCTTGTGGAGCTTTTTGAATGTACTTGCAACAGTGCTTATCACACACATGAGCCCTCCCCTTCTCTACTTCCTGCCTGCCTTCCCATAGAGATTTATTTCATCTTAGTGTCATCAGCTTTCACAACTCCATGCTTTTATTTCTTTGAGACAACCTTGCATAATATCGGGAACCAATCTGAACTAGTGTTCAGATGTCAGTCCTGCCTTTTCTTCGGTGACCTTGTTCACAGTTCATTGTTCACCTGACAAGTTTGCAATGGGCAAACATAAAAGTTATGAATTAGATGCAGGGAGATATCTGGCTCCATTCGAACGAATCATATTCTCCCCTGGAAGTCAGGTTTGGTAGGAAGTGAAAGCTAGTAATTCTCAGGGTGCAGCTGGAACTGCAGGCTCGTAACCTCAGGAGCAGAGAAGCTTTCTTTCCCCTGAGTAACAGTGAAGAGAGCCTGGACAGGGTAAAGAAAGAACCAGATGGTCAGGGAGACTTAACAGCAAAGAACAATCTGGACCCATAGAGAAAATGAGAGCCTGAGGGGTGTGTGCCATGGGCCCTGATGGCGTTTCCTCGGAGGTCCAGCTGTGTTCCTGCCCTTCAGTTCTGAGATACGCTCGGGGGAGGGGGGTGGTGGGACGACCGTATACACAACCTCATCCCTCTTTGTGAAGCTCGTTCAAGTGAGTCCCATTATTTACAATGAGAATTGTTTTCTTTTCTTTGCAAGCTAATAGATAGTTCTGCGCTTTGGTTTTCTGCTGGAGCAGCCAGTAGCTGCTACATGCCTAAGCAGCAATGCTGCAAGACCCGACAGTTAAGACAGTTCCCAGTCCGACATGCATTATGACTCAGCAGCTCTCTTCTCGCAAGTCTCTACAAAATCCTAGTAAAACTCAGCAAACTGCTGCCCTCACCTTGTTCCCCAGTAAACTAGGTTGGCCACTTCTGCAACCTCAGGACACATACAGGTAAGTTATCTAACACATGAGGACTTACTGACGCCTGACCAGGTCTGCCTGGCCACAGCTTCTAGATACCGGGCACAGAAAATTAAACACATAATTATAACTCCCTTTCAGTGCTGTTTAGACACGGGAAAGAGATCCTGTCAGAGACGCACATGGCAGAGGGACTCTGCCACATCAGGGGAGGCCAGAGAGAGGTGGAAGAAGTGATTTGTCAAGAGGGAACCCAATCCTGAGGCACAGTTGTCACCTAAACACTGTATCTGAATGTTACCCTAGGAACCAAGCTCAAGGCCTCACAACATCAAGGAATGAAGTCATGAACAAAAAGGACGAGTTTAGGTGGTTTTTATTGGAGATAAGAAGAAAAAGAACTCTTGAATTTCTAGAGGGGTCCCAAGTGGCTGACCACACGGCCCCTCAGTTCAGAACTAAATATAAATAAGCGGAACACAGGAGCTGCTCAGTTGCTTAGCAGCGTCCTACCGCAGGTGCCTCTGTGGAATTAAAATGGACACTTGGAACTCAGGATTTCTAACCCAGTTCTTTAGCATGTAGAGTATAGAAAGGAAACTGAGTTTTGAGAGGAAGAAAACTGATAATTTTGCATTCAGGAGCTTAGTCAGGAGGGGCTGCACTTCCCTCAGGAGGGAGTAGGCTGCTTTCCACATTGCCTGAAAAAGTGTATTGCATTTAAAATTTTCCCAGAATTCAGGAATTTAGTAGGGAGGGGCTGTGTAGGGAGTCAGCTGTATAGTATTTCATGTGGCCTGAGGAAGTCGATTCTTGGTCTAAAGTCCTAGTTCACTGTCTATTCTTATTTTAATTCTTATCAGTACAGCTGGTCACCCAACTCTATCTGAGGCCCTTCCCCTAGCTGGCTGCCTTACTCATAAGCCAACCAGATAAAAGATTTTTATATTACTAGATTAGTAAGTATGACTAAGAACACACAAGCAGTGGTGGTGGTGCCAAGATTCAAACTTAGAAAATCTGAATAATAAATATTTATTTACTGACTATATAGCTACAAACTGATCAAAGGGCACAAGACCCCCCCCCCAGGTCATTTTCATTTCTTAAATGTAAATACCCAAAAAAATGGAAATGTCCTTAGGCTTTGAAATGTACATCTAGTGTGACCCAACTGT
This sequence comes from Dinomys branickii, assembly GCA_004027595.1. Taxonomy (NCBI): domain Eukaryota; kingdom Metazoa; phylum Chordata; class Mammalia; order Rodentia; family Dinomyidae; genus Dinomys; species Dinomys branickii. The sequence continues at coordinate 43,100 of PVLD010006589.1, read as the reverse complement.
GTATGCAAGTCAATGTCAAGATGGAAAAAAAAATTCTAGGCAATTATGCCATGTTATCACAATCCGGAAAATAAACACCAACCGCACTATCAGGAATGACCTCTACACATCAGGGAACAGAGAAAACAAACAGGATCATCTCAAGGTTGTGCCAGCTGCCAGCTGAAATTATCCCACAAAGAGGAACTCCAGAGGAGGATTGCTGGGTGACAAGAAAAGCTCGAGTACAGTCCTTCCAGCCAGATTTTTTCATTTTCTTTTCTTCTTCCTTCCTGGGCTTTATGCCCCTCTTCTACATCTCTCAGCTCATATCTGTGCTATTCCAGTGATTTTGTGTTCATTTTCCTTCTGGAAACATTATGAGATAATGATCCAGTCTGTGCACATAGACTTGCAGAGAGATGATGGGTCTATTTTGATTTATTCTCTTATCTCCCTTGATATTAACAGTGATAGCCATGAGGGCTGCTCACAAATATCCTAGCACTCCTCTTTCTAACACATGAAGAACTGTGTCTTTCACCTTTCTTGAAGCTACATGTAATTGTGATTTGCTTTGGCCAATACAATGTGAGGAGTGATATGCATGTATTAAGAGCATCCATAGACCATAACAACAATTTTTTGAGACAAAGTGTTACTGTGTTTTCCAGTCTGCTTTGAACTCATGATCCTCTTGCCTTAGCTTCCCAAGTAGCTGAGATTACAGATACATGCCACTGCACCACAGCTTGATAGATTTTTAATGGAAAAAAGTGATAAAAAGGTGAAGAAATTGAAATCTTCACATATAGTTGGAGGAAATATCACCATTCTGGAAAACACTTTGCTGGTTCCCCAAAAGATCAAACCCAGAAAGATCATATGACCCAATAATTCTACTCCTAGGAATAGCACTAAAAACACTAAAATGAAGTATTTGAACAAAAACTTGCACATGAGCCAGGGTTGTAGCTCAGTGGCACAGGGCCTGTCTGACATGCGCGAGGTCATGGGTTTGATTTCCATTACCAAAAAAAAAACCACCCACAAACCTGCAGATGAATACTCACAGCAGCTCAACTCACAATAACCAAAGATGGAAAAACTCAATATCTATCAACTGATAAATGAGTGAACAAAATGTGAGATAGATATGATAAATATACTGATATGTGCTACAAAATAGACAAAACTTAAAGACAATTATGTTAAATAAAAGAAGGTAGGCACAAAAGCGCACACATCACATGATTCCAGCTGTATGAAGTGCTCATAATGGGGAATCCGCTGAGGCAGAAAGCTGACTAGTGGCTGTCCAGAGCTGGGAAAGCGGAAATGGAAACAGTCTGGACTGAGTGTAGGATTTTCGTTGGGGTCATAAAGTTTCTGGAACTAGATAGTGATAATGTTTTCATATCACTGTGAACATAATTATTGTCACTTAGTTGCACACATTGGTTAAAATAGTAAAGTTTATTTCATATGTATTATGCCAAAGGTTTCTAAAGTACGCACACACACAGGTATGTGTAATTTTCCACGGAGACTACAGAAAAATGGGCTGATATGGAGCACTTATCCACCTATTGAAAAGTAAACTATAATTATGTTAAGATATTTGTCACAGTAGTATAACCTAGCCCATCCTGACTGAATTATTACATTGTACTTGATTCAGCTAACCTTTTCTAAAAACTCCTTTGTGCTGGGGAAACAGAGATGAAAAGCCTCAAGCAATTTAAAGACTAGCAAAGGAAGAAAACATGCAAACCAAACGATGCTCTTCAGTATGATGATTCCGTAATAAAGAGACTGTGAGCTGCAGTGAAAACACATAATGGAGATAGATTATGAGTTACACAGAAGCACAAAAGCTGGAAGGCTAATTCCATCCTGAACTGACTCAGAGAAACCTATTTAAGAAAGCAAAGATTGAACTACAATATAAAAGATGTGCAAAAGTTTGCCAGGTAGAGATGAATTTCACTTGAAGTAGATAGAAGTGCTTGTCCTCTATGCAGTGATATAGGCACGTCATAGCTTGGCATATGAAAGGGGATGGCAATTGTTCAATGATAAGATAGGAGCGTGGCGGCGCACACCTGTGACCCCAGCACTCAGGAAGCTGAGGCAGGAGGCTCATTGTGAGCACGAGACCAGCCTGTGATCCAAAGTGAGCTCAAGGCCGGGCTGAGCTGCACAGCAACACCCTGTCTCAAAAAGACAAATTAATAGTAAAAATAATAAAAATAACAATACTGCATGAGATCATGGGTGCTAGAGATGAGACTACACAAGTTGGCAAATACCTAGATTTCAGGTTTTTTAAACTTTATTTTTTAAGGGGCCAGGGCTATAGTTCAGTGGCAGAAGTGCCCGCCTGGCAAGCGAAAGGTCCTGAGTTCAATCTCCAGTACCGCAAAAAAAAAAAAAAAAGGAAAAATACTTTATGTTTTAGCCGGTCAACTATGGAGGCCGAGGCAGGAGGATTGTTGCAAGTTCGAGACCAGATTGGGCTGCGAAGTGAGCTCAAGGCCGGCCTGAACTTCATACTGAGATCCTGCTTCAAAAAGACCCCCCCCCAAAAAACCTTCATTTTTTATGTGTCTAGATTGTGAAGCTAGTCCTTGCTAACCTTTCCATTCACACTATACAAGAAAAATGAAACAACACCTATGGTTCATGGGCTTGGCCACCTTTGGCCCGTCTTAGTCCATCGCAGCGTGATGAGGGCATGCTCCTTGGGAAGTGCTGCTGTGGGTAATGGAGAAACAGAGATGACACAGAAATATGATCAGATCTACATTCTAAAGGATGACATACATTGCTACGGAAAATAATAGTGAAGTTTGAAAGGTCTATAAGGAGGCAACAGAAATAATCCAGAAAAAGATGGCAGGAGCCCAAATCAGGATGCTGTCCCCAAACTAAAGAGAGTGATCAGAAAGAAAGTATAGTTATAAAGTAGAATGAACATGTCTGATCCTTTGACTGATTGATTGGATATGGTAGGGAGAAAGAAGAGTGGAAAATGGCTCCCAGTCTGAATGATTGGCAGGGCTTCCACTGGGGTACGAGGGGCAGAGGACTGTGAAGGACAGACCGCCAGCCAGGTTAGGAGCCTGAGGAGCCCATATTCTGGTGCAGGTATCTGAAGGTGGTTCTTAAATCCGGACTCAGAGGTAATAATAGAGTAAAGATATGGGGGTAATGGACAGATACAAGAGGTAGTTAAAGCCTAGAGAATGGATGAGCTGGTTGAGAGAGGATATAAGAAATTGAAAAGGCCAAGGGCATTTAAAGGAAACACAGGGGAAGGAAAGCCTGTGGGAAATGACATTGGCATTTCTTTGATGCATAATGGAATCTTCTCAACTGACTGAACACTGAACCCCTTTGAAAAGAGTGACTCTCTTTAATCTTTCTAAATCTCTCTAAATAATCTATAAAGTCACTCTGGGAATTCCAGAAGATTGGTCCCTTGCTATGGGCTAAGAATGTTTGAAAATTATATCATTTAAAGTCATTTTAACAAATTATATCATTTAAAGTCATCTCTAACATTATGGCACCATATTATGATTACCTATTTATATTTCTACCTTGTCTCACAGGGCTGTGAGATCCTCATCCTACACCCTGCATGACACCTGTCACATGCTTCACAACTGATAAGTAATTAGAGTAAGTACGAATGTGAGGTCCCTTTTAGAACTCAGGCCCAATAGTCTCTGCAAGGTTTTGCAATGATAATATGTTAAATGGAGAAGAGACTTAAAGTGCTAAACGTAGTAGTGCTCCTAGTCTAATAGTCAGCATTGGTAATAGTACACGATATGCTTATACAATATAATTTAATACAGCAAAGAGAATTAATCAGCTAAAATCACATACAGTAATATAGATGAATCTCACAAACACATAGTGAAAGAAATTGCATAAAAGCATAATTAATCCATTTTGCGCTACTATAACAGAATACTTGAGACCAGATAACAAGAACAGGCATTTATTTCTAGCAATTCTGGAAGCTAGGAAGCCCAAGGTCAAGGAGCCAACACATAGTGAGGGCCTTTCTGTTTAGTCATCCTGTGGCAAAAGGTACAGGGCAAGAGAATCCGGGCACCAGGGAGAGGGGAAAAGGGTTGGACTCATTCTTACCAGGATCCACCCTCCTAAAGCCTGACTCATTCTTACCAGAACCCACCCTCCTAAAACCTGACTCACTCCCATGATAAAGGAGTTAATCCATTTAAGACAGCATGCCCTCAACACAATTGCACTGAGCGTTAAATTGCTAAGACAGGCTTTGGGGACACATTTAAAGTATGGTAAATATATACTGTATAATTTCAATCAGATGAAGTTTTAAAACAAAATTAATGTATAGTTTTAGAAGTCTGGATAGCACCTTGGGAGTGAAGGAGGAAGGAGCAGAAGGAGGTATAAGAGGGACTTCTCAGGAACTGAGTATGCTTGATTTCTTGATCTGGCTGCTATTACACGGCATGCTCTGTGTGTGAATGATCATTTACTGAGTTATATGCCTATAATCTGTGCGTGTATCCATATGATTGTTCTATTTCCATTAAAATGTTAAAAAAAAATAGGTAAGCTATGTGATACTACATGTAGAAACAGTAAAGAGGACAGTGGGAAAAGGAAGTGAGTAGGTTCCACAAAGCCTGGAAATCCTGGTTGATTTCTAGGCTAAAGAATTAAGGAGTCATAGCGGGGCATGGTGGCACATGCCTATAATCCCAGCACCCGGGAGGTTGAGGCAGGAGGACTGTTGAGAGTTCGAGGCCAGCCTGGGCTACAAAGTGAGCTCAAGACCAGCTTGAATTGCATAGTGAGACCATGTCTCAGAAAGACCAAAAAAAAAAAAAAGAAGAAAGAAAGTTCACATGCTGCAGAGAGGCCATTAAGCCTGGTGCAAACCACATAGCATCACTATAGTGCAAGAAACTGTCACAAAAATGTGCTCACACAATGGTTTGGAGTTGGGGAGGGTCAAGTCGGAGTATCAGGTAAGAGTATCTGTGCTGTAAGGAGTGCTCTGAGAAGCCGCTGGTTCTACTAATTAAATACTCCTCATGAGTAGTGCAGAAGGGTTGACTAGTCCCCCCACAAAGGTGTCTGAAAATCCTGGATTCCTGTCCAACTTCTGTCAGTGAGTTTGGTCAAATTGTGTGGTATTTCTGAGATTCACTTTGCTCATCTGTAAAGTGTGGGTAATGAAATGAATACTTTAAACAGAAGAGTGCTTCCTACGTGTGTTATCTCACTCATCCTCGCAGCAGCTGGATATTTCTATTGTCTCATCTTACGGATGTGAAAATAGAGGTTCAGAGACAGAACCCACCCCTCTGAGGTCACACAGCTGTTAAGTAGTACAGCCGTGGCGGGAACCGGGGCAGCTGGACTCCAGAGCTCCGCTTTTAGCAGTAATGCTCAACAGTTCGCCTGAGGATGAAATGAACTGATGCACATAATAGCTGACGGCATACTTTGAGTAGTTCATAAAAGGTAATTTTTTTAATAAATGGTAATTATTAAAAGAAGGGTAGGTGGAATCCAAATCCCAAATCTGTGGTTAAAGTGGATTACGTAGTATCATTTAGGGCTAAGTTGAAAGCTCAGGCATACTCAGTCTCAGAGAATTTCTAAACAAAAAGTGCGTTCTCGGGAGGGTCCCGAGGTGCCAGCAGTAATTCATGTGTACAGGAGTCATTTCGCAGCGTGGGAACAAACCAGAGGGTAGGAAAACAAGAACAAACTGGAGAAAGTCCCGACCACAGGGGAAGGGAGGCGCGAGGCCCACGGGGTGCTCCTCTACCCTGGGCAGCTGCCTGCTGGCGCGGCAGCCTTGTACGTGAGAGCTGCAGAAACGGTGGCTGGGAGGGCAAGGAGAATGCAGAGCTTTTCACAGCCACACGGATCCAGCACCCTGACTCCCTGGTCAGGCTGTTAATCGTGGAGAGAACAGAAAACCTAGAGCTAAACCAGACCCGTGGCCATGGCCATCCGTTTTGCACGGCGCTAGGTTAGGCCAGTGTCATTTTCATTCAATGTTACCCACCTGGCGCAGTCCCAAGAGACAGGAGCCTCGCCTCTCACTCCCCACTGTAAAAGGCCCCATGTAAGGACTCAAACAGCAGTCATATGTGTGGCATGAGAAGTGGCATGAAGATAAGGGTGAATATGTTACGGACTAGGATGGATAATCGGCAAAAATTTTTTAGCTAGAACACAGAACCTCAAAGAAACTTTCAAAATTTGATAAGGGCTTTAATTAAGTTGTCTCTAGAGATTAGAATACAGAGTTCCAAATTCACACATTTTAGCCTTTAGGGTACTTGGATGAAAGGATTTCAAAAGTCCTGAAGACTTCACACCATGCTGCTTTTCCCCTTGTCTTCCCTCCTTCTTTTCTGCTATAAGTAAGAGCCAGAACTGAAGAACCGGCAAGGATGTACTGAGGAAGACAGTATACCTGGGACACTTCAGCATGAATACAGGCCCAGGGTAACTTCAGCTTTGAATTTATATTGCTAGCTGATTAGCTCTCTATTGCACCATCTCAGAAGAGTTTTATGGGGCATTTTAAAAAATGTTTAAATTTTTTTTTTCTTTTTTGAGACAGGGTTTCACTATACAGTTCAGGCTAGCTAGGCAAGCCTCAAACTCAGTGATCCTCCTGCCTCAGCCTCCCCAGTGCTGGAATTATGGGTGTGCGCCGCCACATCTGGCCTTAACATTTTTTTGTAAAATATACATAATATAAAATTTATTATTTTAAGTATACAGGTGTGGCGGTACAGTGGGGATCTGGGGTGACCAGTTGTTTAAGAGCAACAAAAGCTCATGAAGGAACTGGGAATTTAGCTTGATGCTGCAGCACAAGGAACATGGTCCTGAGACCAATTCCCAGTACCTACCCCTCCAGAAAAACCCCACTAGACAGCTAGAACCTCAGCATTTATTGATTGAGAAGCGGATTAGGAATGACTTGGAGGGCAGTGATGATTTTATACTAATGAGGATCTTACCCTGCAGTGTCTTTAGTTTTAGTAGTCTTAGTCTTAGTCTTAGTCTTAGTCTTAGTCTTAGTCTTAGTCTTAGTCTTAGTCATAGTAACTTGGGAGAGGATGGCCCATCCCTAACGAGATAATGGGAAATCCCAAAAGGATGATACCAAAAATCTGAAGCCCCCATTCATCCCTTAGGAAGTATGTAAAACTAGCCATTGTGAGTTTGTGGTCCAGAGCCTTTTTTCTTCTCCTTAGTTCCAATAAAACTCTCCTTTCTCCTTTTGGTTCTTGACTTCATTCTTTGATTTTCATGAAACTATGAGCTTAATTTGTACATAATTGTTTCACTACTATGATCATGGAGTGGAAAAATATCTGTTCAAGTCCTTGCTTCAATTCTTCTGCATATATATTCAGACATGGCACTGCCACATCATATGGAAATTATATATCTATCTATCTTTTTGAGACAGGGTTTCACTATGCAGTGCAATCTGTCCTTAAACTCACTTTGTAGCCCAGGCTGGCCTTGAACTAACAGTGATCCTTCTGCCTCAGCTTCCCAATTGCTGGATGACAGGTGTGCACAACCATGCCAGCTCTATGTATAATTTTTTGAGGTACTATCCCTGGTATTTCTCCTGTTATATTTCCAGGGTCAGTTATCATTTTGTTGTTGTTGTTGTTGTTGTGTTTTATTTGTTTTTTGAGACAGGGTCTCACTATGTGTTTCAAGCTGGCCCTCAGCTCACTATGTAGCCCAGGTTGGCTCAGCCTCCCAAGTGCTGGGATCACAGGCATGTGCCACCACGCCCAGTGTCAGTTATCATTTATTTGAACAGCTTATTTTCCCTTCCTACTGGACTAACCTACATTTATCTTAAATAATCTCTTGTTTGCTTATTCCCTCTTTAATTTAACAAAGTTAGAAATATGATCTTGCTGATTTTTCCAAAATACAAACATTAGGTTTTACTGTTTGGAACAAATTGTTATTGCCCAAGTTATATTTTTTGATGGGAATAAAAGCAATGTTTCAAATCATTACCAAGTTACTAGGCTGGTATGTATCCAGGGATATACTAAAAAAGATAGTTCATAAGTACACAAAGGACTTCTTCAGGAACATCCTTGACACGCAAACAGTGGCAGAAACCAGCAGTCCTAAGTGTTCAGTACCTGAACATCTCCCTCTCCTGCCACAGCAGTGGTGAGAGTGTTCGAGTGTCACTTGTTAATGAGGGCAGGTAGACTCCACCTTTCCCCCACTTCCATCTTCCTTCTTGGCATAAGAACTATGAGACTGGGCTTCCTCCATCACAGTGAGCATTTCAGTTCTCGCTGGAAGACTGAATCCTCAGTGGGAACACTGCATGGTTTTGCAGGTAGAACCAATTGTCTGTCATGTCTAGTCAATGAATCCTGTCCATTCTAGCTCCTGGCCACCTCAAAGTCAATCACTTACTCCTGTCTCCTCTGTCTTCAGTCAGAATCACGTCTGGACTTGCAATGAGCTCTAAAATGGTCTCCTCTGTCCTGCAACCATGAAGGAGCGGCACTTCTCACCATCTCAGTGTTTCACTAAAGCCCTGAAATAACAGTGCTCAAGAGAGAATTCTAATCTCTCCATTTTTTTCCTGTGCTCACATCTTTTGACTTCTAGTATGGTCTATATTTTTCTTATTAGTTGTCTTCTATGTCTGTGTGGCTCTTGTTTGTCTAAGATGGGAGAGTTACCAGGTGTGTGGTGTTAGAATCTCTTCCTAGAAGTGGTTTCTAGGTTCTTTCTGCCTTGCGTAAAAAGTGGTCAAAACAAGCACAAAAGGTAGGAAATGTATTAAAGGTAAGAAACATGCTCTACAGAGTGAGTTTGAGCCAAGCAAAAGCAGAAAACAAGTATTACTTTACCATGCAAGAGAGACCACAATGGACCAGAGCTCAGCAGTGACCATCTTTCCATATATCCCACTGTTCAGGCTGACGTCAGGTCGAGGCCATCCTATGGAAAACCCACTCAAGGTCTCATGAGAGGAACTGAAAACAGCACTCTCTGAGTGGGTCCACAGGTAGGCCTTTAGGAGCTGTTCTGTGCATGTGCCCTGGGATTTTACCATGAACAGATCACACTTCCTTCCCCAGCTTGTCTCCAGCTCTGACCTCCTGTCTCAGGGGATTCATTGTGACTGATACCGCTCATAGATCAAGGTCAGCAGCGGAAAAGAAGAATTTTAAGGGGAATACACTACAAAACTGAGGCCTTCCCACCACATTGTAGCTGATCTGCCAACTCTTACTGTTCTCCCTTTGTGTGTGTTGAAAATAGAGTACTCAAGGTAGTTTTTCTCAAATTACCACACTTCTTTCTTCCTTACTGCATCTCCTAGCCACCATAGCCACGACTGAAGAGGGGAAGTCTTTCAACCTTCCCCGCATCTAAATCCTACAATGTGCATTTGACTTTCTGGATGTTTAGAGAAACTTCTTGCTTCATTGGAAATCTACTGATCTACTGTCACTGGGCTGGGTCTGAGATCCCCAAGGCTGAAATAAAGAATTTAATCCATCTTTTAAAATAAGTTTGCAAGTTTGCTGACTCCTGTCATAGAAAGAGAATTTTCAGGACTTGTCAGTAAAAGAGACAAGGAAGCTTTTTTTAGAGAGAGGAGACAATTGAGTGCCGGGTGGGTGCTCAGAGAAATGAGGCACAACACAGTTGGGAACTGGGGACCTTGTATGTGTTCTGGGCAGTCGGAGTCTGTGGAATTTGATAACCTACAATCTTAGTCTTTGTCTAGTGGGTGGGAGAGGATGGCCCACCCAAAGTAAGACAATGGTCTATTTTTATGGGAAATCCCCAAAGAGGGATGCACTTATGGGTGAAAGAGGACCATTTGCAAGTCAGAGTGGGAAGCCCCCCCTTTTTTGTTTTTTTGAGACGGTCTTGCTGTGTAGTTCAGGCTGGCTTTGAGCTCACTTTGTAGCCCACACCGGTCTTCAACACATCCGATCCTCCTGGCTCGGCTTCCTGAGTGATGGGATTATAGGCCTGTGCCACCACCAATGGCGGGAAGCCTCATTCTTAGGTGAAAAGGAGTTGCCCAGGTTTGCTATCTTTGGGGAGAAGAGGGAAGAAAAATATTAGAGTGTGTGTTCCCAAGCTGCAGTTTTTCTTAAAAGTACAATTTTTAAAATCTTGATTTTCTTGTTTCTTTTCCATCTAGTTTTTACTTCACCTATCCTACCTCACTTCTTTCCCATCTCCCCCTACAACTTCCCCATGAAAGCAACAATAACAAAAACTGTTGCATATATTTTTTTCCAGTAGCCTTAAATTGTTTTTCAGATAAGGCAAAAGTACATATTAATCAAATTAGAATTTAGGTAGCCTTTTGCCCCAGTTTGCCTAGGACAGTCCTAGTTTATCCCTACTGCCCAGCATATTTTTTGAAAGCACTCCCCTTTTTTTTTTTTTTTTTTTTTTTTTTTGGCGGTACTGGGGATCGAACTCAGGACCCTGCGCTTGCTAGGCAGGCGCTTATTCCACTGAGCTATATCCCCAGCCCAGCACTCCCCTTTTAATCTAAAAAGAAAAAGTTCCAGTTTCAAGGAAAAATCGTAAGCATATAATACATCCCAATTTTGCACTGAAGTTTTTTTGCAATAAAGTTTCCCAGGTGCTGCTGTGCTTTTGCCCACATCATTACATTTAATTTCATAAAAACTATGCAAAGTGGAAAGAAATTTTTTATCTCTGTTTAATAAAGGAAGTAATCAAGTCTTAACACAGTACCAAGTACTGCATTGATGGACATCACACTCCTGACTTCAAGCCCAGTCCCACCCTGGACCACTTCAAGCAAACGTCTGGACAGCAGCAAGTCTCATTCTCTTTGGTAATCTGCTTAGAGACTGAACTACACTTTTGTCCTGACACTGTCCTTCTAATGCAAGCACAGGTGATATGGGGAAATGAATGTGTAACTTCCAACATGCTAGATGTCAGGTGGACTGAGTTTATTTTTCTCAAACGCAAATTAAGAGTAGGAAAGTTTTATTGAGAGAGATAGCTCCTGAGAAACAAGGGGACCCAGAAATGGCTTGCCAACAAGCCCACTTCTCAAAAGAAGTTTTATAGAGCAAAATCACAAGGTGGATACAAAAAATTCACAAGGTAGGTACAACATGGGTCAAAACTATGATCACCCAATAGGGTTATAAGTATAGCTGCTTATGTAATATTGATCCAACGGGAAGCAGGTTCATGTCGCAAGTGTACATGGAAAGAACAAGGACCTTCTTTGGAAGAGATGGGTCAGGAGGTCCTGGTCCTCCACCATGGTGACTGGTGTGTGTTTAGACTTCATTGGACCAGGTGATACCAATTATATAGTTTGATTGCTTATCCCCTGGGGAGGCACGGAGGCCTGGTCATTCTGTCTTTGAGGCCTGGCCTTAAACAGATGCACCTCCAGCCACAGTTTTAGTGTGTTCTCATCCTTCGCACTGACTCCCTCTAGGGCCTAGCCCTGTCTGACTGTTATAATATTTCTACCTAATTTGGCTGTCAATAACAAAGGGAGTATGGCTGGCACTACAAAATGGAGCTTTTGGTTTCGTTTTTTAATTTATTTATTTTTGAGACAAGGTCTTGCTCTGTGATTCAGGCTGGCCTTGAACTCCCTACACAGCCCAGGCTGGCCTGGGACTCACACCAATCTTCGTGTTTCAGCCTGAGATCACAGGCATGCACCAACAGGACAGCCTCAAAATGGACCTTAAAAAGTTACATTTTTTTTTTCCTTTGCAGGCAAGTGGCTTCCAGATTTCCTCAGGGCTAGGGCATAAATGGCTGGGCCACCTTTTGTCCACCCAGAGAAATAGACAATAGGCAGATCCTCCCATCTGGAAGTCAGGGCCAATTTCATTCCCTTGGGCAATTGAGGGTGATTCTAAGTGCAGGAAAGGACAGAGATAACTTGAAAACAGGCTTCTTCATCTCCTAAGAGGTAGCTTTGAATAAATTCCTTTTCCTTTGTACCCAAATAAATGGCCTTCTTTGATTTGAGCAGTGCCGAGATATATGTAGGTACCTAACTGGCCAGTAATAGGAAGGAAACAGAGGTATAAACATGTAAGTTGTTTGGGCTTTAAAAAGAAAAAAATCAGGGTCTCCTTATGTAGCCCAGGCTGGCCTTGAACTCCTGCCTCAACCTCCCCATTGCTGGAGTTACAGGTGTGCCCCACCATGACTGGCTCAGCATTGGTTGTTTGTGAACCCTGGGCCAGGTAACATCTATTTTTGGTTCTATCGAGTTGAATTATTTCACTCTTACATCTGACCAATTTGGGATGTCTCAGTTAGTTAAATAAAGAAAGCCAGCCAGCCCACTACTGTAAAGAATATATAAATGGGCTTTGCTGGCTTACATTTTACCTATAGTACACCACTTTTTTTGTCTTTTTTTAAGACAAGGTCTCGCTATGCAATTCAGGCTGGTCTTGAGCTCACTTTGTAGAGGCTGGTCTCAAACTTGCAACAGTGCTCCTGCCTCATCCTCCCGAGTGCTGGGATTACAGGCCTGCGCCACCACGCCTGACTCACCACTTTATTATTATTATTATTTTTTGTCTCTTTGAAGACAGGGTCTCGCTATGCCCAGCAGGGGAAATTCCAGGATCACCACTTTTTTTAAACCTAAAACCAGTAAATATTTAACCTTCCTTGGAGAAGTGGCAACAAGACAAGAGATGGCTTAAAGACAGGCACACTGTTTTGTATAGTCTTCAAGGTAAACCAGAGGTGCTCAATGAGGTGCCCCAAAACACCCACTCTGGGTCTCAAGAGACACGTGTCGCCGGGGTGGGGACCTTGCATCCCAGTCTGTGCAAAGAGAGCCACTAGGCCTTGAGAAGGAGACTCCAAACCGCTGGCCCGTCCAACAAGCCTGCCATAGAGAGAGATGGGCGCCTGTGGGTCAGCGGTGGGCACTGCCTTCTGACCAGCAAGGAGGCGCGGGCAAGCCCAGGGTAAGAGGGCAGAGGAGGACAAACCCTACGTCCCCCGGGATGGGGAGGGGGAGGGAAGCAGGGAGCGCGCGCATGCGCACGGGCGCCGCCGGCCGGAAGACCAAGGCGGCGGAGCAGCGGCTGTGGCGCCAGACGTCGAGCCGCGGTGGGGAGAGCGCGGGAAGAGAGATGGGGCCCCAGGAGATTGCCGCGGAGTTCCCCAGGGAGTCCTCCGACCAGGGGGAGCCTGCACTGCCCCTGACTGAACCCGCGCCCGCGAGCGCGGGTGAGGAGGCGGCGGGCGCCGAGGCGGGGGCGCCCGGCCGCGGCAAATGCTGGTGCTGCGGTCCCTCGCCGTGCGACTCGCGCGCGGAGCCGGGTGAGTGCGGGCGCCGGCGCGGCTCGCGGGGTCCCCGCGCTGCTGGCGAGCTGTCACCGGAGGGCGGCGAATAGCCACCGCCCGGACGAGAAGTTGGGCTGGGTGCGCGACCCCTGGGGACCCTCCAGCCACTTCTGTGACCGGCGGTGTGGCCACCCTCGAGTCCGATTGCAGTTTGGTGTGAACTGCTGGACGTCAAAGGTTGGAAGGTCAGCAGCGACGGGGCCGGAGTTATTATGAGGAAGTCGACTGACCACTCATCTCAGGGGTAGACTGAGCTCCTGGGAAGGAAAGCTGAGAAATGTCCCTATAAAATTGCCCTGGAGTCTTAGAATCTTGAAAACAGATGAGTGGGATTGAGTTTGTAACCTTTTGTAGGCTAGGAGTAGGACTTTTTAGCAGCTAATTAAATACAAGGCTTACCTGGTAAAGCAGAGCCCAGGGAACCGTGGCCATGGCTTTTGCGGGGGTGGGGGGCTCTGATGGCAAAGGAAAGTGAGGTACAGGAAGTTGAGGACTTTGGAGAGTTTTTTTTTTCTCCCAAGATGTGGCTCTTGTAGGTGACAGGACAAGTCCAGACAGCCCCGGGGTTAGGATCTTAGCTTGCCAAAGACCTGGTGTAGGTTCTTTTCCATTGGAACAAATTCCTAGACGGAAACATAGGAAGATCTTTTAAGACATAGTTACACTGTTCATCCCCTGAGGCTTCTCCCTTCAATGTGACCTGGGATTTCTGTGCCTCTTTAATTCTACTCAGTTTTCCCACCTCCTCATATGCACTTTCTCCTCAATTTAGAGAACCCTAGGAAATTCTTGTTCCATTTCTGACCTAAATGCTAACAAATTTTCAGACTTCTGATCATTTATGCATAGACTGGGGCCTCCATCCACAGCAGGGTTTATCCCCGACTGGGTTGACCATATGTGCAGCCCTTGAAGAGGTCAGTGTCTCTCCATGTCACCCTGTGGATGAGGTGTGAGTTAGTCCTTGCAAGTTCTTTTAAAAGAAGTTTCCTGCTTGTGAATCATCAAGGAATAGTGGACAGTCAGGTAGCACATAGCAAAATGACAAACTGGTGTGAATGCTCCCTAGAATCTAACAGTGTCTTTCAACTTCAGATAAGTTCCTAGCAAATAAGGATTACTGTAGTTGTTGGGAGGTGATCAGGTGACATTCTGAGAAACAGATTGCCTTGAAGCACTTTAAACCACTGTGCCTTCCTCAGCTTTTTGACAGCCTCATTTTAGACTCTTGGGCTATGTGGTTGTGTTAACAAACACAATTGTTTCAAATTTAGGCTGTGTTGTGTGAAACATTTATGTTTCCAGTTTAGGGTGGGATGAACTGTTTTGTTACATTTTTGGATAGCCTTAGTGGACAGGGTAAGGCTGTCCTAAGATACCTTCTTGGTTTCTTTGAGAACAGTGCAGATTCTAGGCTGAAACAAGGTGAAGTCCCCATCCTGTGCCTCATACTCAGTCCTCCTAGAGGAGTTCTATAGTCCAGCAGTGGTCCTCAAACTCATGGAATCTTTCCTAGTGTAGGGGTTGTGTTTCCATTGATCTGGGGCAGGGTATAGGAATTAATTTTTAAGTTAGTCAGCTGATTCTAATTCCCAACTAGAATCGTGAATTGCCTGCTTACAGCAAAGAACAGGGAAGCATAGCAAGTTTTTAGTATTCTTTAGGAAATTACATGCTAGCCACTTAATTTGAATTATTTAGAGTTGGTACATTATGTTTGTAGTGGGGTATGGACATGAGAATATATTACTTGGGTAAATGTCTTTCTGAATTATGTCATTACCTTCAGAGCATCTCCACTGACTGAAAAAATTGAAACTATTATTCAGTAAGGGACTGAGGTTTAAAGGAACGGAGTCACTCCTCACCCACATTAGATAGTCAAGTTCAGGTAGGCCCTCGAACATCTGTCCTGTCTCAGTGAGGAAACATGGACCTTAAGTATTTACAGGCAAAAAAACAAAACAAAAGTATGTGTTTTATAGAAAAAGAGCCAACAGTATAAAATTACATTCTAAAAGTGTTAAAAAATATCATATTAAGGTATAATATTCCTGAAGAAAAATTAATGAGTTTAGGTTGGAGAAAATCCCTGAATTAAAAACCGAGGAGATGTTTTTTGTCCTTGATCTCATTCGTTCTGTCTGAGGGTGGAGGTCCTGTGTGGGTTGAGTTTCCTTAAAGAATAACTGTTTTATTTGGATCTGAATTCTGAAATTTTAGAAGCCAAACTCCAAGGCGAACCACAGACAAGCCATGTATTTTGTGGTGCTTAACTTGGGAGTCTTTGAACGCCTACTTCTCAAGACCTGAATGGGTGTGTACAGTTCATGTGAACTATGTAGTATCTGAGCACATGGTTCCAGAACAGAACATGGAGGGTTCTGGCACCTCTAATGGAATGATGGCTGCCAGCTCCAAAACAGCCTGGCCTGCTGTGCACCTAGAACAGAAGGACGTGGAGGTCTCTGATGGGAAGGGTATCTTTGACTACAGAGGTTGCCAGGCTGAAGAGTGTCCCCAGAAAGACTGTATCATCATACTTTTGGGTCACTCTCTGGGCAAGGGAATCTGAGGGAAATGAGGATTTTGAAATGAATTGCTTGGTGTTTAAATTTATCAAAGAATGGCTTTTATTTTTTCAAAGAATGTCATTTTTAAAAAGCATTATGCAATACTGTGTCATTATGCAATACTGTGTCACCTCCCTAGATTGTAGTGATAATCCTAGTTTTCCATCAGAAATCATTCACCTCTGATACATTCTTAACTGACCAGAAGCAGTTCTGTTTCTTTTTTATTCTCTCCTTGTTTTTGTGTTGGTTTAAAAATGAAGGATGTGCACAGACTATCTTTAGGGAGTGTTCTGCTGACCCTGCTCCAGTTTGCTCTCCCCTGCTCAGTGATAGGACAGATTAAAGACAGGCTGTGCTCTTACCATAGGAAACCAAAGCATGGGAAGCTGCTAAACAAAGGTTTAATACCCACACAGACAGGCTACATAGGTTGTCATTAATCAGTTGAATACTTGTTGTCTTTGCAGAAAGGTAAGTTTCATAGATAAGATCAAACTAAGAAGTGAGGATTAGATGAAGCAGTTCTGTGCGAGGCACGTGTGAGTCAGAGGGTAAGACAGCTACCACCCTCAACTGGGAAGATGAATTGTGTACAGTAAGAAGTAAAGATGTGCTTAATAGTTCACAATTGTGCAACAGAGGGTCTTCCCAGATTATATTGTTGCCAGTAATGTTAGACTCTTGAATCTTCTGTGAAGTTCTCTCGTTCTTTTATTCATGTGTGTTTATTCAAGGTCTTCCATGTTCCAGGCTTGAACAGGACAGCTGAGGTCCCAGCCCTGGAGGAGCTCACAAGTTTGTGGGGGGATGTTAGTCAACATATAACCAGATACAACACAGTTATAAACTGTTTTCCAGAAAAGTCAAGCTCACCAAGAGAGGTGTAAGATATTATCATTGGGAAGTGTTTTTCACTTCCCTTTTGAAAAGTGTTTTCAAAGATTTCTCTCACCATCTTTGCAAGCTTTTTTACTTCCTGACGTACAAGCAAGGGATGATTCTTCAGTAAGCCAAAGGAAATCCATTTTATAGGTGGAACAGCATTTTAAAAATGCAAGTTTAAATTATTTCCTTCATCTGTGGGCTCTTCATAATTGATGGGGGAAATGGCACCAATATAGAAAGAAAGCAGATGGACTTAGAATGTAGTGTTGGTAATCTATTAGCCATTGACATTATTCCCCTTTTCTCAGTTTCTAAATGAAAATGATGATACACACATACACTTGGAAGCAAGGACTAACCAGAATTTAATCTCTTTCAGAAGCCAAGAAGAAAGCACCCTGTCCTGGACTTGGCTTGTTTTACACATTACTGTCTGCCTTCCTTTCCTCAGTGGCCTCTTTATTTGTTAAAAAAATGCAAGACATCCATGCTGTAGAAATTAGTGCATTTCGATGTGTGTTCCAAATGCTAGTTATTATCCCTTGCTTAATATACAGAAAGTAAGTATTTCTTAACTACAAAGTAGAAGTAATAAATGTGTGTAAATCTTTTCAACTGCCTTAATTATTTTTCTACAGTATCTGCTTCATCATAGGTCTATCAGTTTCTGTGTTCCTTAGCTCTGAGTAGTAAAATCTACAGGGACCTGCCTACCCACAGAAATTTTTGCCATAAGCACATACCATGTGCCTAAAAAAGAGAATGAGACACAGTTATTTAGTACCACCCCTTTTGAAAACAAAGCTTTCCCTGTATAATTCCCCCTATTTTGTACTACCCTCCCTTTCTTTTGGCATAACTAGTATTTGGAAGAAAAAAGTGAGAGGAAGTAGTAATCTCTCCTAGTGTTACAGATATCTTTAAGTGAGGCGGGCTAATCCCTTACCAGGGTAGACACGGGTGGTCATAGTAAGATTTTGTCTTCTTCAGAAAGTGGTTGGGTAACCTTGAGCAGTTTTTTTTCTGGCACCTTTGACACTCAGTTTCCTCCTCTCTAAATTAGTTGGAGCGAAGTCTCTGTCCTGTGCTCAGCAAAGCTTTTAGTTGGGTCAAATAAAACTTAGTCTGGCCAGGGGTGGTGGTGCATGCTAGTAATCCCACTACTCGGGAGGCTGAGGCAGGAGGATTGTTGTGAGTTTGAGGCCAGCTTGTGTTACACAGTGAGTTCAAGGCCAGCCCGAACTGCATAGCGAGACCCTGTTTCAAAAAGGACAAAAAAAAAAAACAACCACTTACTCTATGTCAGAGTGCTTTGTGTAGAACATAACAATATAAAAACACTCTTTCCCCCATCCCATCCCTCTTCTTCCCTGTAGAATCCTCTGCCGTCTCCAAGGTTGAAACTATGTCTCGCGCCACATTATAATCTGCACACCCAGGTGTACTCAGAATCCTGTGAAGGAGACCACTTGAGTCTCTGCTGGCTCCTGGCTCGTTCTGTCTTTGAGCAAACATGCTCAAACCCTAAACTAAAAGCTTCAGGGCAGCTCACTTGGGACCTTCCCATCTCTTAGGAGCTATTCTTACTTCCCATTCTTACTCCCCAGTAAGTTTTCCTGCTCTTAAAGAGAGCTTCAGCCAGGCTGGTGGCACACACCTATATCCCAGCACTCGGGAGGCTGAGGCATTAGGACTGCCATGAATTCGAGGCTAGCCTGGGCTGCATAGTGAGTTCAGGGTCAGCCTAAACTGCATAGTGAGACCCTGTCTCAAAAACCAAAAAAAAAAACCCAAAGCTTTAGTGGCTTGCCACCAGAGTCTTCTTGCATTTCATGTCATTATGTAGATTCACTTAGAATAATTTTAGTCCACATCCTGAAGAATTGGTGAAAAAGTGAAAATTACTAAGATTAGTATTGTCAGAAATTCTGTGTAAATGTATACAAGTCATAGTATTTTAGGAAATGTTGATTATATTTCAGCAATTCCTGAAGGTGACAGCAGAACACTGAGGCTAACATAGTCATTTCCCCACTTGGGAACAATAGTATTGTCGAGGGGAGAGCATTTGAAGAGTTCCTTAAAGTCCTTGGCCCTTACCTGTTGTGAAGCATTACACGTTTCATTACCACAGCAAGCTTGTAGCTTTTCACATGATGGGCCAAAGTTGACTACATTTTCATTTCTAACTCCAGATGTTCAGGAGTGTCCATATCAGGCCTAGATGGTACTGGAATGAATTCTAGCCCCAGCACAGATCAACAAGTTACCTCGCCAAGAGTTTATATATAGAGTAGGTGTTTGGTAAATATTGAATTTAAAAAATACTGGATAACAGTTATACTTACCCAAACACTACCCATTCTTTTTCAGTGTGTTATTATTTTTTCTTCATGAGAACAATGAAAAGTTGTCTCATATTCAGTGGCTAAAATAAATCTTAGCATTGTGTCAGGCATGGTGGGACACTCCCATAATTCTAGCACTTGGGAGGTGGAGGCAGGATTGCTGTGAGGTTGAGGCCCACCCTGGCTACATAGTTCAAGACCAGCCTTAACTACATATATCCTGTCTCAAAAATTTTAAAAAAGCTTTTTTAGCATTGCTTCAACTTTTGTAGAAAAACTGATGAGATAGGAAGAAAAAAAGAGAGAGGAAAAAAAATTTACAAAGTAGCCGGGATATAACTCAGTGGCACAGCACCTGCCTGGCAAACGTGAGGTTGTGAGTTTGATACCTGATACCAAAAAAGAAAACCTCATGAAGTAGAAAATACACATTAGCCAGGATCAGATTCCATCACACAGTGTTACCAAACCTTAAAATTTATTATAAAAATAGCACATTTTTGTTACAGAAAATTTAGGTAAAATAAGGAAAATTATGTGTATTTGTAAAGTACAATTACTA
The DNA here is from genome assembly GCA_004027595.1 of Dinomys branickii. Classification (NCBI taxonomy): domain Eukaryota; kingdom Metazoa; phylum Chordata; class Mammalia; order Rodentia; family Dinomyidae; genus Dinomys; species Dinomys branickii. Next base: position 23,304 of record PVLD010006589.1, on the reverse strand, counting down.
TAAACATCTTTTTTTATTTTTTGCAGGCATAGAAAGTATATATTTATAGGTAAATGATATCTATACTGATTTATGATCATACTATTTGTGACATTTTTGTGTGCAATTTTTACTTACACTGACTTTAAATATCAGCTGTATTTAGAAGCTATTTTTTATTTTTAGAAGGTATGTAATCATGGTAGATAATATAATTAACTCACTACTCCCTTATTTTCTTATATTTGGTATTTTTGAAATGTTTCATTAAACATTTTGATTTTAAAACATATCAAGTTCATTTAATATTCATTTCTTCATTTGAATTTGCAGAACTGGGTTTATAGGCCCAAAAGGTCAACGACGTTTCCTCATTCTCAGAGGAGTCCTTGGTTCTTCTGCCATGATCCTTTTATACTATGCTTTCCAGACAACGTCCCTCGCAGATGCCACAGTTATCTCCTTTAGCTGCCCAATGTTTACGTCTCTGTTTGCTTGGATATTTCTCAAGGAAAAGTATAGCCTTTGGGATGCTTTGTTCACCTTGTTCACAGCCATTGGAGTGATCCTTATCGTGAGACCACCATTTTTGTTTGGTTCCAACACTTCGGGGATGGAAGGAAGCTATTCAGTGCACCTTCAGGGAACATTTGCAGCTATTGGATACGCCGTGTTTGCTGCATTGACTCTAGTTATCCTAAGAAAAATGGGAAAGTCTGTGGACTACTTTCTGACCGTTTGGTACTATGTCATGTTTGGCCTCGTTGACAGCAGCATCGTCCTCTTTATACTAGGAGAATGGAGTCTGCCTTACTGCGGGCTGGACAGGCTGTTCCTCATACTCATTGGGCTGCTAGGCTTGGGGGGTCAGATATTAATCACAAAAGCAGTTCAGGTAGAAAAAGCAGGACCTGTAGCAATGATGAAAACAATGGATGTAGTCTTTGCTTTTATCTTTCAGATTATTTTCTTTAATGATATTCCAACCTGGTGGACAGTGGGTGGTGCTTTTTGCGTAGTAGCCAGTAGCACTGGTGCGGTTATTCACAAATGGCTCCAGGGTTCTAAATGAAACATCATTGCTGAAATCTAGGTTTTTTAAACATATTATCAGCCAGTTCAGACATACCACACACATACACACACCTGGAAAGTTGGCATTTATTCCTTGATTATATTTAATAAATTTTATAAATAAACTACCATTTTTGAATATGGTATGTTTTCAATTAAGAATAGCTAGTCTGTTTGGTGTATAAAGGCCTTTTGTTAGCTTTTGATTTTGTTTGGTTTTCTTGTTAGGGTGGTACTGGTGAGGGGAGAAAGCTCATCATTTAAAGAAAAACTGCAAAAACTTTGATGACATATATATATATTATATATATATATATTGAAATATATTTTTGGTACAGGTGGGAGATGGGTTGGGGAAATTCTAGATATTCTTTTAGTGGTAAGGAGCCTAAGAAACAATGCTGCTATAATTATTACATTAATTCGTTTGCATCATAATTCCTTCTAGGACACCAAAGCTAAAATTTGGTATACGTGCCTACTTACTGTTATTACTACAAAAGAATTGCCTTATTTTCAAGGGTTTTATAAATGATTGTCACATTTTTAACTCATACCTGTGCCTTTTCATTTTAATGCTGGGACTTTTATATGTGACTCCTAACAAGTCTTCAAATTGCCAAATTTGGTGAATAGTTTTATTTCAGTGGCATTAGCAACTAGCTATCACTTTATAATTTTAATTGTCCTCTGTTTTATTGACACTACACTAATTTATGTAAGATTTCAAGATTTCCAATCTTTAAGTCACAAGGCAGAAATCTTAACCATAAGCACTGTGCACATTCCATCCTGAAGTGTTTTCTCCTTATTCTAGATGTGATTTTCTGTAAATTCTCTTTGATTTATAGTATGATGCCAAATAAAATTTTCTCAGGATCTTACTAGGTTCAACAGCATGAAATTGCAAAGGTTTGACCATTTTAACTGATAAAACCCATAGTTTTGTAACTGTCACCCTGATATCTCCCTTTGTTGCTAAATCCAACACTCAGAATTTGGACTACATATTTTTTATTTTATTGATTTTTTTTTTTTTTGTCCTTTTGAGACAGGGCCTCATTATGCAGTTCAGGCTGGCCTTGAGCTCACTTTGTAGCCCAGGCTGGTCTCAAACTCACAACAATCCTCCTGCCTCACCCTCCTGAGGGCTAGGATTACAGGTGTGCACCATCACACCCCACTAAATTTTAAAATAATTTTTTGAAGTACAATTCTATTTTGCTTCCTATTATAGTCTCTTTCCCCTATGGAATTATATGTAAAAATGCTTGTGTTAAACATTAAAGATATGTGAATATAGTTGATTGACTTTATAGTTTGTTACATAGGAGTGAACACTGCTAAATTATAGAACATCAGTGTGATGGGAAGTCATGCAGCACCATGGCCACAGAGTCACAAATTCATGCTTCTTTATCTGGACATCATCTAGCCAGTACCCTGCAGTTACACTGAATTTAGCATTGAGGAAAACATGGAAAGTTAGTCAGGATATAGGAAGTACATGCACATTATACTTTGCCACAGTGAACTATTTATGAGTAGCACTTTGTTTCTCCAACTGAGTTAGATAGTAACTATCTTCTTAAGGTGCAGAGCTGAAAAGCTTTAGGCTGATTCTCACCTTCTTAACTTTCTTCCAAAGTAAGGAATTTTCTTCTAGGATTAATGCCTTGGTGAGAAAGAATCTTTTCCAGTAGTTCTGGGCCAGGGATATAGCTCAGTGGCACAGTGCCTGCCTAGCAAGTGTGAGGTCATGAGTTCAATTCCCAGTACCAAAAAAAAAAAAATCAGAGAAAAAAATTCAAAACAACATAATAGGATAACAATGGTTAATATATTGCTTTATTGTTATCTTTAGTTACTCAGAATCTAAGATGTGGACACTTAATTGTCCAAACAATACTAGCACAAAGCCCAAGAGGGAACTGTAGGCAGGCTGATTTTAACTAATGCTTTCAACCTGAAATATCTTAAATTAAGTCTATTTAGGTGAGTCATCTCAATCATGTCTTTAACCTAACAATACTGGAATTTATGACTTGGAAAAGCATTGTTTGGCAAATATATAATTATAGGATCAACATTTTTTTTAACAATCAGCATTTTAGAGCTCAGAGGTATCTTAGAAATCTTTTGGGGGCCATGCCTCATAGATAAAAATGACAGGGAGGAAACCTGTTCAAGATGGATTTCCATGAACTTCTCCTTATGTCCCTCATAAAGTATGAAAAGTGAACCACTTTGGAGCTACCTGAGGTGGATCCATTCTCCAATTTTCTATCTTAATAAAAGAATCTCAGACCTTGAAAGTTAAATTCCTTTGGCCCTGTGTACTAGAGACATGTTTTATTTTAGCACTGTGGTTTAAATATTTGAATATCACAATATATGACTGAAGTTAGAGAAAATGTTTCTTCCAACTTTTACAGGGTATGATTCTGAAACAATGTCCAAGGTATATACAAGGTTGTATATTGTAATGATTATGTATATTTTATAAAGGTTGTAGTTGCTGTTTCTTCCAAAGGAAATATTTTCATAAATTGTTTTTGAGTAGTAATAAAATCATATGAAAGAAAGCTATATGTTTATTTTTATGACTAGTAAATATAACTCCCCTTTTGAACCATGTGCTTCAAAATTCATTTTCTGTAGGAGATTGACCTCTAGCCATTTAGCTGGGTTGTGATCTCAAATTTCAAACTGTGTTTTCCTTACATTGTCATATCTAATCTAGCATCTCCAAAATAAAGACACTCATCTGTTCAATGAGGCCTTCATTCTATACCAGCAAAACCTTGAGCAGCTTTGAGGTCTACTTTTTATTTATAGACAGACCATTACTAAATACTTGAGTGTGCTGTAAAGTCATTCTTTCCTCACTGTTCCCATGGTTGCCATCTTGTCGCCTTATACCTGGTTTACTGCGGCAGTATTCTCATTGAGTTACATACTTCTAGACTCTGACCTCTTGATGCCAGTAATCTCAGGGCCACATGAGGCCATGGTGACACTTTACCATACACCAGATATCCACATTATTTATCTGGCCCTACTCCCACTTCTCCATGTCCCAGCATAAACTTGATACTTGAATGAATCAGCCCAGCAACTCTCATATTTGCCAGTAAAGTCATCCCTTCGTATTTCCCCTGGTTTTCTCACCTCTTACCTTGTGAAGTTTCCAATGGCCCAGCTGGAGCTTTTGTTTTTTGCTACTGTTTCCAGCTTCTCACTCACATAGTCTGCCTTGGAGGAGTGGACAGAGCACTGCATTAGGAGTTGGAAGAGCTAACTGTGGTTCTGTCACCGTCCGGCTAGGTGCTGAATGTGCCTGCGCCTCTTTTCCTCACTTAAGTGAAACAGTGTTTCTCTGCCTCCATCTTACAAGTGAGTACCCTAGACTTACAGACCGAACAGAAAGATAATTTGTCAAATACAGAAATGTGATTAGCACTGTAGAGTTGACTATTAATGCTCCTCTTGAATGTTGTCTACCAGCATGGTCCTAGTTCCTGAGCAGCCTCACCAGGAACTGTATGGGACCTGGCTTTAAGGATTCAGACCACCCAGCCCCTTCCTGCCTGCGCAGAATCTATTGCTGAGAGCTGTCATTTCCTGGCTGATCTGTCTTTGCAGATGTCTTTATTTTACACATAGATGTTACCATCTTTCTATTCCACTGTAGGTACTGTGCTTGGCTTTGAGTAGGGAGTGGGCCTGATTCTTTGCGTTTCTCGTGCACTATTTATGCACTCAGCATGACTCTTCTAGCCTCTTCTCTGTTCGCTCACTAAACATAATTAGTCTTGATAATCTAGTGGTAAGATACAAAATTTCCTTGATAGTAGCCTGGCCTCTGATCTAGGTCTGTATGGCTCTGTGAGCAGTAGTGGGCATTGGAATATGGTTATTACGGTGTTCTTTGGACATGGAAAGCCTGGTTACTGTCCTAAGCGTTCTTTTTTGTGGTTGTACCTTACATCAAGCCTAACACAGCAACCATGTTAAGCTGGAATTTTCCAAGATGCCTTACCAGGAATTCCCTGTGATACACAAAGAGCCATCCGAGTTTTAGCCTATTTCCTTCCTAAGTTTGGAGGTGGCTTGAAAACTTCACAGAGAACCCTGGAACCTTGGCACTATCTATCACCTCCTGGAAGTTGAGGGGTGGGGGGCCTGGAGCTTTCTACTGGGAGGGTAAAGAGCAGACATCCTAGTAAAGCAGAGCAGAAATGTTAACCCCCCATTGTGAAGTTTCCAATGGCCCAGCTGGAGCTTTTGTTTTTGCTACTGTTTCCAGCTTCTCAGCCCGCAGCCCAATCCACGGGATAGGGTCCCCTGGGTTTAGGAAATAACATTAGGAGAAAGAGCCTGCGTCTTTCCTACTAAATTTTTATAACTTTGGTAACCATCACGATTAATCCCAGCAAGCCTAATCATTAAGCAAAAGAAGTAGCCCATATTCCTGATGAGTTGCGAGAGTGGGGTCAAGAAAGCATAAATCCAAATTTGAGCAGAGGTAGACCTAGGCAGAAGAAAGTGTTCAGGTAAACCGCACAGCATCAAGGTGTCAGGGCAAGGTCAAGAACACTATGGTGCAGAAGCTGAAGAATTAAAAGACCAAAGCCAGAGTGCGTTGTCAGCCAGCCTTGAGGTCTGTGCCTGAAGATATAAATACCTGGCTATTCTAACAGGTCCTAAGTATACTTGACCATGATTTGAAGGTTAAGTGCTATGTGCTTAAAAAATTAGCAGAGAAATGAAAACTAATCGTACAACTATATTTGGGATATTCTTTGATTATAGCTGGTGTTACCATGTTATTATTAGAATTACATGCAAATTGGCAATTCAGAATGGAATAACCTCTTCTCTCTTATGATGCTTCTTCAGCCACATTGCTGTGAGCCTGGGCCATGTGGAGAAGTTCACACAGAGAGGAATGGAGATAACCAGCCTGTGGGCCCATCTGCACCCTAGCTAACAACCCATACCAACTTGCCAGCCAGTAGAGTGTGCATATTGGGGTGGACCCTACAACCCTCAGGTGAGCAACCCCAGCTGAAGCTGTGTGAGACAGTCTTCCCACCTCCTGAGCTCTGCTCAAATTTTAGGTGTGTGTGTGTGTGTGTGTGACAGACACAAATTGTTTTAAGCTACTAAAAATATAAAAACATTCTTAAATGTGTATACATCCAGTTGCACATGATCACGATTGTATAAAGCAATGCATTTCAACATAAGACAATCAATAAAAGTAGCACAATGTCATAGACCTCTCAGCCTGTGATAGATAAAGCTGGCAAAAATTATATAGGGGATAAAATGATAAAGTTAGTCTAAATAAACTGTATAGCCAGATTTTTGCTTCTGGGACACTACCCGACATCCACAACTTAAAGATGTTTAATTTAGCTCATGGTGTGGGGGAATTCAGTCCACAGTGAGCTGACTCTAGGCAGGAACATATATAGTACAAGGCCACCGTGGAGCAAAGGGGCTTAGTTCACGGTGGCTGGAACGCAGAGCAGAGGAACAGAGCTAGAGAGGAAAGTGCAAAGGACCGTGTGTACTTCCCAAGGTCATGCCTCCATGACCTGCTCAGGCACACCTGGAGCGTACTTTATTAGTGTACTTGGCATTTCTTAATTCAATGAAGTTGATATGTTAAGTTTAATGGTCACACCAGTTGTTCTCAGAGTATGGCCTGGGGCCTCTGGGAGTGCTTAAGACCCCTTCAGGGAGTTATAGTGTCAAAACTACTTTAATAATATGACTATTTTAGTCTGTTTCATGCACATTCTCTCATGAGTATACAGTAGTGTCTTTCAGAGGCTGTAAGAAATGATATTGCAACAGATTAAATGCAGAACAGAGGAATCCAGCTGTCATCTACTAAGTCAGATTATAATATATATGTGTGTGTGTGTGTGTGTGTGTGTGTGTGTGTGTGTGTATAGTAACACATTTATAACAGTGCTACTCTTCTCACTAATTATTTTGGAAAACAGTTATTTTTCATAAAAATGTTTGTTAACTTAATGGAATTATTTTATAAATTTGTTTTGTTTTCAAGTATGTTAACTATCTATATATGTAACCCTTATTGTCTTTAATAATGTTTAAAAGAGTAAAAAGGTCCAAGAATAAGCGTTTGAGAACCACAGATTTAATAAATAACGCCTCTTTTTTTTCCAGATTTAATAGACTCTTAAGGGTTAGGAATTTAGTTCAGTGGGAGAGTGCTTGCCTAATATGTTCAAAGCCCTGGGTTCCATTCCCAGCACTGCAAATACATAAAAAACAAAGGTATGTTTATGGAAAGGGGACATAAAAAAATTAAGATGTGTTATGTGCATGTACCAACTCTTTGCAATGGATGTAATCATTATATACTGCAAACATTTACTAATAAAAATAAAGATTAATCCCACTACCAAATTTTCAACTTCTTCATGATGTTCTGACAAAATTAAATACAACCAAACAATAGCTTTTAAGTTAGTAAAATGTTTAATGTTCCTTTTGGGAGGGGGCTTTTTAAGACAGGGTCTCACTATATAGTTCAGGCTGGCTTTGAGCTTGCTTTGCAGCCTGGGCTGGTCTAGAACTTACAACAATCCTCCTGTTCAACCTCCCGAGTGCTGGGATTATAGGCATGTACCACCATGCCTGGCTAATGTTCCATTTTTTTTTTTTAATGTTCCATTTTAAATTGTCAAGTTAAACAACAGTCTACAGAAAAGTTCCAGATTATCAAAGGATAACAAGCAGTCCAAGTGTCCCGAGGCCACAGGCTGTAGAAGGTTGTCTCTGTTACTTCCTTTTTTATGTCCTTGATTTCTTTGTACATTTTAGCCAGATTGTGATACTTTTGGGCATGTATGTATTGGTATAACATCTATGAAGGCAATTTGACCGCATCTATCAAATTTACAATGCGCATACTTTTTCACATAAACATTTCATTTGAGGCATTGATTTCACAGATATATTTGTGTATGTGCAAAATGGCATAGACAACATTATTTATTGCATGCTTATTTGTAATGGCAAAAAAACTGAACTAGCCTGCATGTTCTTCAATAGAGTACTGTTTATGTCATGGTACATACACAAAATAAAATGTAAAGCAACTTAAATGAAGAACAAGCTCTCAGCATTTGGGTATGAAATAATCTTCAATTGCTACATAAGAAAAGCAAGGTTCATATGGTAGAATATGTGCTCATTTGTATGAAAGAGTATTTCAGGAGGATACACAAAAAACATTGGCTGTCTTTGGGAAGAGGAACTTGGCAGCTAAAGGACAGAGTAAGAGGAGACTCTAATACTAAGGAAGAACAGAAGAAAGACAGGGGAAGGGGGCGCGCAGAGAGAGACAGACATATACAGAAAGATGTGCAGTGTGATCTGGGCTGTCACCTGCGCACCTTTCTAACTTCCTTTTGCTGTCTACTCTTCCGCTTCATCCATTTTAGAGACCAGACAGTTCCCACCTGATCCGTTGCTGAAGAAAACACAAAAGACAAAACTGAGATTCAGCTTTTCAATAGGACTGTGTCTTTCAAGACCCCAGGAAACCTTGCTTGACCCAAAGTCAAATGTCCGCCTTTCCTTAACACCAAAACAATTTTTTCTTAGAAGAGAAACTAACACTTCTTGAATAGGCCACATCCAGGCCAGGAGCGTCTCAATCTTTTGTCACTTTAATCCTTAATGATTCTGGAAAATTAAAGTTCAAAGAAATTGATAGGGTTACCTACCTGGTAAATCCCAGCCCCTCACATTAAATGATGAGGACAGGCCCCTAGGTTTGCCTGGCCCAAAGACCTTGCCCTCTTCGATGCTCATATTTCCTCCCTGCTTGGAATAGGACGCACAGGAAGTCACTGTGTGAAAGGATTATTTCTTTGGGGTTATGCATGTCCTATCTCCATCCCTCTTTTATAAGAAGAGCTAGATGTGAAAGAGTAGAAGATAATGAGAACACTATAGTTCTATTTCTTGCAGCCTACTAATTGATATTTGTTGGCAATACCCATATACAATCACAGCCAATGTAAGGAAACACCATACTGGCAATATCTCATAACTGGAAAGGAACAGGGTATATATTCTAGCACACTATATAATCACGCATGGGCTATAGCAAGATACTGCCCAGGAACCTAGACGTGAGATAGTCTTAGGACTCCAAGCAGGAAAGAATGAAAATATGCAAAGTCATCCAAATACACAGAAGTGAACCCTGAGGCAGTTGATTCAACCATCACCTCCCTAGCTGTTTTGAGGAGCCTTGGGAAGTATGCAAAGTACCTATCCAAAACAAACCACCTGTCAGCCTCAAAACAGGAAAGGAGAATGGCTGTGTAGGCGTGTTCCTCTTACAGAGATAAGAAGCACTCAGATCCTGAGTTTCCAGCTCTTCTCCCTAAAAGGCCCTACTAAGAGCCTGAAGAGCCTGAAGGCATAAGCAGAGTAACAATCCCCAGTACTTTTTATCTTGTCCTTGGATCAGCTATTGTCTGTTTTTTGTGCTCTGGTTTCTGGAGTCCCTGCAATAACCCTGTTTACTTGTTCTGAGTTATGGTTCAGGAAGTACAGACTTGGAGAAATGAGGTGACGTGCTTAAGGTCACATAGGTAATACATGCCAGAGCCTGGTGTTGCGGCCCTGGTATGCCGAACTTCAAGCAGAGTCCCAACTCGGCTTGTCCTGCCACTGATGCTAAACCTGAAACTCCTCATTTCAACTGCAAAATTTCCTTGAGATTTCATGTCTTTTTAAAAATAATTGATGCAGTTTTTTTTCATGCTGACTACTAATAGATATGTTCTAGTGTAAGGATATTGTTTTATATTGCTGACTCAAAGTATGCGGTCTTTTATTGCCCATATCTTTGGAACTGTAGTCATAGTTATGCAGGACTTTGTCTCCTCACTCAGGGCCTCTCGAACTCCATTTGATGAAACATGGCGCAGTGATTAACAGTCAGGCCTTCATGCTACTCACTGAGCACTACAGTTACAAAGTCAATGCCCTTTGTTCTTTGTTTTTCACATCGTTATTAAGTAACAACATGATTATAATGTGGCTTCTCACATTCTATAAATGCAGCAAATGTACTAATCAAAAAATTGAACACCTAGTTCCTTCACTGTTACATTTTTCATTGTTCAGTATATTAATAAAATTAGCATGTCCTCTGTATTAGACACTCAGTATTTGGTTAAACTCTTCCCAAAGTGAAAGAATGTATTTCCTCACCCCTTTCCCACTGAGATAATATTCCTGTATTTGGCAGAGTAATTATCTTAGTTGCTATAACAGACAATCTTTAAAGTCTCAGAGGCTTAAAGAATGAAGTTGTATTTCTTGTAGCAAAGTGTGAAGTAAGCTGACCATTTCCTGCTGAATCTCTTTTTCAAGTGGTGACTCAGGACTTCAGGCTCCTTCCAGTCCATGACACTGATGTCTTTTTTTTCTTTTTTGGTGGTGGGAATCAAGCCCAAGACTTCACACTTGCCGGGCAGGCGCTGTGCCACTGAGCTGTATTGCTGGCCCTACACTGACTTTTTAAACATGTGTCTTCCCAGCTTGCCTCCATTTTATGTCCACAGCACTGTGGATATGGAGAATACAACTTCTGCCTACATCCCACTGGCTTTAACCTAAATGAAAAAGAAGACAAGAGATAAGGTTTTCTTTTAAGTTCAGGAGGAGGAAAGTAAAATAGAAGGTGGTGAACATACAGCATTGTCTCTTACCTAAACTCCTTCCCTTGGGGAACTACCCAAACCTAACTCCTTACAGCTTTGGTAGGTGGGTGATACACAGTCTACCCTGAGTGGCCTACGTAGAGGGTAGGCCTGTGACCTGAGCTCAGCAAAGTCAGGTTTATCTGTCTTAGTAATATGAATCTTGAGCAGAGTCTTCAAGCAGCAGGTACATACTACTGAGTCGCCCAGTGACTTCCCACAGAGATGGGCCATGGGTGCTGACTGTGAACCTCATGAGGCATTCTACCTTGTCTCTCCTGATGTTGCATTGTCCAGCTTGGTCAAGTTTGCGCTATTATTTCCAATTAATCCTGTACTTACGGTTAACTTAGAATTAATTTCTGTTACTTGAATCCTGAATACCTTAAATAGTCCCCAGTATTTGCTACCTGTGTTTTGACCAATATGACTTTTCTTCATGATTTTACCCTCTTGGGATCAGATGGGATGTCTCATCTTTGCACAGTGACACCTCTTTATCTTATTACCTGCTACCTCGAATCTTCTAAGTACATGAGAAAAAGCAAGTAGTAATACAAAGCAGATGTGTAAGAATCACTAGTGAAGACTGTTTGCTCCTCTGTAGCAAAGTCCGGTGGGGAATGGATTCATACCTACGAGGGATCTCTAAAGGAAGATCCCAGACAGCAACAGCTTATTTCACAGACAGAAAATTAGGGTTTTTCACTGTTGAATAGAAATAGAATGTAAATTATATGAAGTAATTTTGAATTTCCTGGAAGCCACAGTAAATAATGTAAGAAGACACAGGTGAAATTAATTTTAATAAGATTTTTAGAGGGAAGGCTGAGGCAGGAGGATCAAGAGAGTTTGACACCAGCCTATGTTGCAAAGTGAACTCAAGGCCATCCTGAACTGCATAGCGAGATCTTCTCTCAAAAAGACAGAAAAGAAAAGTTTTTTGTGTTTTTGAGGCAAAAAAAAGGTTTTCTTCTTTTTGGTGTTTTTGAGACAGGGTCTTGCTATGCAGTTTAGGCTGGCCTTGAGTTCATTTTGTAGCCCAGGCTGGTCTCAAACTCGCAATGATCTTTCTGCCTCAGCCTCCCGAGTTTTGGGATTATGGGTATGTGCCACCACGCCCAGCAATATTTTATTTAACCCAGTATATACAAAATATATTCCTTTCAGCATGCAGTCAGCATAAAAATTACTAGTGAGATATCATATATTCTTTTTCTCATACTAAACCTTCATAGTCAAGAGGACTGTTGGTGGGCCTGTGACACATGTTATTTGTTTTTCTTTTAGGACAAAAGATGTTAGAGTTATTTTCTCTAAACTAAAACCTCAGTGTTCAGGTTTAATTGTAGTGTTGGCACTTTGCAATAATTAGGTTGGTTTTGGGTTGCAGTTTGCCCACGTCTGTAAAAGGTTTGCCATTGCTGGTAGAGTATATGTCATAGTTACTGGACTTCTCAGTTAGGACCATCCACATTTCTGATGCTCAGTGGCAATGTGTAGAAGGGCTGATAAAAAATAGTGCATTTATACCTCAGATGAAAAAGTACAAACAGCAAATAAATATATGAAAAAATGTTTATAGCCACTGGTCATTTGAAAAATGCAAATTAATTTTTATTTTTTTGTTGCGACAGGGTCTCACCATGCAGTTCAGGCTGGTCTTGCACTCACTTTGTAGCCTAGGCTGGCCTTGAGCTCACAGTGATCCTCCTGCCTCAGCCTCCCAAGTGCTGGGATTATAGGTCTGCACCACCACACCTGGCACCAAGAAATGCAACTTGAAACAACATTGAGATTCATTCTCACTCCAGAAAGAAAGCTATCATTAAGTCAACCAATAAAAAATGCTGACAAGGCTGTGGGGGAAAAAGGACCCCTTCACTGTTGGTGGTAGTGTAAATTGGTAGAACCGCTATAGAAATCAGTATAGAGATTCCTCAAAGACCTACAACTAGAGGTTCCATTTGACCCAGCTCTGCCCCTCGTATGTATCTTCCTGAAAGAGTTGAAAGCATATACCACAATGATATAAGCATACCCATGTTTATAGCAGCACAGTTTACACTAGCTAAATCTTGGAAACAGCCCAGATGCCCATCAACTGATGAGTGGACAAAGAAAATGTGGTATTTATGCACAGTGGAATACTACTCTGCCATAGAGGATAAACTTGAGTCATTTTTACGTAAATGAACGCACCTCAAGACCATAATTTTGAGTAAAGTAAATTAGACACATACGTTTAAGTATCACATTATTTCTCTTGTGTGAGAAACCCGAAGGGTAAATAAGGGGCAAAATGGAGGATAGATATGGGGAAGTAGGAAAAACATGTCCAGCTTGGAAGGAGAACAAGCAAGGGTGGGGCAGGAAGGGAAAGAAGGGGAAGGTGTGGTGGACTGTAACTCCCAGCTGACCTGAGTGGGTGCAGTGCGGGGTGTGGGAGGCCCCCTGAGGACTGCTGCCGGCAACAGAAGAGGCAGACCTGGAGAAGAAGGGAGACTGCTGGGGGCTGGTAGGAGCGGTCAGGGAGCTGCTGGCTCTCCTGGGCTGTTCTGCTGGGGGGCCTCCTCGTGCCACCTTTCCTGATGAACTTTCCTGATGAACTTGGCTGTTCTCGCCGGAGGAGGAGCTTGGGACCTCACTGCTGCTGAGCGTGGCTGTGCTTCACTGTGGGGGAGCTCTGGTCCTCACCTTAAGCATCGCTTCCTGGCTCCAGAGAGGAAGATGGTGCCCTGCTCAGTCTCCTGGAGAAGCTTATCACGTTGGCTTTCCTGAGGGAAACTCAGATTTCCTCGTCATCAGAGGAGCTCGGGACCTCGCTGTTGCTGAGGATGGCTGTGGTACTCTTCAGGGGAGCTCTGGTTTTTACTTTGAACATCGCTTCCCGGCTCAAGTGCAGATCCCTCAGCCTGTTAGCACAGATCCTTTATCCTGTTTGCACAGATTTTCTAGCTTCCACCACTGACCCTTGGGCTTTACCAGCATAGATTCATGAAACAGGCCTGCATGAACATTGTCATGGGCTCCTGGCCTTCAGTTGGACTCGTGAGAGGCATTGTTATGGGCTCTGGGTCTTCAGTTGGACATGCAGGACAATCTCATGCAGGACACTGGCATGGGATCCAGGCTTTTGGTCTTTAGCGTGTGGACAGATTTTCTGCACTCTCTCTTTTTTTTTTTTTGGCGGTACTGGGGATCGAACTCAGGACCCTGCGCTTGCTAGGCAGGCGCTTATTCCACTGAGCTATATCCCCAGCCCTGCACTCTCTTTTTGTATATGATTCTTCGAGTGACTATTATAAATAATCTTATGAAATATGTATCTTGTATTATATTGTTCCCCTTGCAAAACCCCAAACTGCCATGGAAGGATAACCTACTATCTTGTTTTGAAATTTTGTATCATTGTTTTTTCTTTTTAAAATAAAAAGAATGGCCGGGTGGTGGCGCACGCCTGTAATCCCTGAACTCGGGGAGGCTGAGGCAGGAGGATCCTTGGGATTTTGGAGCCAGCCTGGGCTACAAAGTGAGCTCAAGGCCAGCCTGAACTGCATAGCAAGACCCTGTCTCAAAAAGACAAATAAAATAAAATAGAAAGAATGGAAGGAAAAAAATGAGAACAAGGCTTTTGTAAAGAGGGGAAGAAGGGTTGAAGGGAGGGGAAAGAGAAGGAGAAAAAAGATCTATTACATACAGGTACAAATTCCCTATAAAGAATGTGATCAGTATGTCTGGCAAATATGTACTAATAAACATATTAAAAATAGTGCATTTTAAAAAGCTATTACCATAAAAGACAGGTTACTATTAATCGCCACCAAGCGCTCCCCCCTTATAATCCACTATTGTGTCACTCTTGCAGTTTTCTGAAGCAATTCTAGAGGTTCCCTTTCATGAGTGTCTTCACAAGATGTGTTTGATCATAAATACAGTGAATTCTCTGCCAATTTCCCAGGGCAAGTCAGGCTTATAGAAACATTACGGTGTGTCCTTATCTACCTTATTCACTAGAACTGTAGCCGTGCAACTTCTGGCTCTTTTCCAAAGTCAAAATGACCGTGAAGGGCAAACATTTTGAATCAGTTCAGGACATCTTGGCAGCCAGAACAACACAACTAAAAGCACTCACGAAAGAGGACTCCAGAAGTGCTCCAAAAGGTGGCAAGAACAAGAGGGGGTGTTTTAAGATGAATTAATGCTAATGTGCCTTTGACTAAAATAATTTTTTAAAATTCCAAGTCACTATATTTTGGATCACATCTTGTGGTAATCACCATGTTTGACAGCACAGGTCTTGAAAATGCAGGCAAGAGGCAAGTCTGGCGTATGTCTCAAGTGTGCAGCCCATGCTGGGGTTCCTTACACAGTTCTCGCATTTGATCCTTGCAAAAACCTTTCGATGTTGTTGTTTTCCCTGGGTTACAAATGAGAAAGATGATGCTTGGAGAGTTTGGGGGGTGGTAAAGTCACATAACGAGCAAAGACCAGAGGACAGAGCAGTCCATGCAGTGTTTGGCCCAGAGCACCAAGTGTTTTATTAAATTAATGAAGTTTATTAGTACATTTTAGGTATACATAATGACCAAATTCATTACAAGGCTAATTATTCTTATTCATAGATATCAGGAGATGATTTGCCTTGGACTTCACCCTAAAGATCACAGACCAGGGAAGGTACAGACAAAGCTTAGAGGACTGGCGCTAATCCCACCAGTAAGATGTACAGCCAAACCAAACCACTCCCCGTTAAGAGGCACCTAACACATGAATCAGAGAAGCAGAAACATGCTGACAGATGCCTCAGCCAAGCACTCCCATGAGAAGCAACAGCGAGATGATGAGCAAGGTTTAAAAAAGGAAAGCTACACTCACTGACAGAGATAAGTGAGTTTGAACATTAACCGAGGGCAGAGTTGGTCATATAAAACCAGCATAGACTTGGCAAATAAACACGCAACTTCAATAAAGTAGGTGGAAGGTGTTGCCACAAGGTTGTGCCTGTAAGGCTGCCCTTGAGAGAAGAAGGACTCACAAGGCTGAGCCAGGTCAGGTTATTCCTGGATCCACTATAAAGTCAAAGGGAAATGAACCAGAGGAAGAGCCAAGGTTACAGTGCAGGGCTTGGGGATGTACAACTGTCCAAAGTGTGTCTGAGAGTCCTCCTCTGGGGGGGTGGGGGGCGCTTCAAATGGGCTGCCAGGGGAGACATAACTGTTTAAACATGCTCAGGTGGGACTATCCCATAAAGTGAAGAGTCTATATTAATGGTCCTCAGTGAAATGAGAACATCATGATACATTTACTAGATGTTTGCATTATGCCTGTTCTGAATTTTATGTTCACCTTTATTTATGACATGAAAGTAATAGTGGGTAGCTATTGTTTGCATGGCTTTATCTTTTTATCCCTTTGCTTGGCAAAAACAAAAGCTAACAACTTTATATTGATGTGCGTTTTTATTTAAAAATAAATGTTAGTGACATACAAGATTTTAAAAAAACCCATGGGCTCTCACTTGTGACATCCTGTTTCTCTTGTATAACCCTAGCCCATCCCTTCATAAATTATGCTCAGATTTCTTCTGCATAAGCCAAATCAAACAAATCCTTTCTTAAATTCTTTTCTATTTCTTTCTAGGCACACCCAAGCACTTGTTTCTTCTTTACATTCAGGGTGCGTTTTAGTCTCTAAATTACTGTTGGTTTAGATCCTCCTGGCAGTGATTGGCTTAGAAACGGTCAAAGAAACCAATTCTGGTGAATGAGACTTGAAATTAACTAAATGGGTTTCAGGCCCCACCAAGATCCTTAAGCTTGGAAGCACAGCCTGAAAGACACTAACTGCTGTTGTTGCGTGAATAGAATAAACAATATCCAGTGAAAAAGCCTGAAGCACTGAGAGCCTCTATCCTCTGAGACCAAAGAGGAATTTGTTGATGACTTTGAGTTAGGGAGAGTATTTGTGTGAACGGAAATAAGCCTGGATATACCCAGTTCCTTAGCAATACCCTGTTTGCACCAGGCCAGTGGGCTGTGACTATTTTAGATGAGCCCATAGGCAAGAACAGTGGTTCCACGGCAGGAGTTTAGCACTTCTAGCCATTTCACTTCTTTTTTTGTGTGTGTCTTTTGCTATTACTTTATTTTATTGGCTCGTTGAATTGTAGTAAAATACATATAACATACCATGTACCATTTTAACTACTTTTATTTATTTATTTATTTTTATTTTAAAGACAAAAGAATGGAAACATAGAAACCATAATAATACAAAAACAGTAAAGGAAATACAAAATTATAGAGAATATAGTAGGGAATTAGCACTAGATGCTGTGTTACATAATGTTATCTTTGTATTTGTTACTCAGTTATACAAGTGATGGCTCGTTTGAATAATCAATTTTCTCCACCCTCATTCCATTGTTCTCCCACCCAATCAGTCGTCTTCCCTCTGATAATGACTGCATTTTGGTTTATTTGCTCCCTCGGGCTCTCACATTGGGAAGACATGGCTGCTTCAAATTATGCTGTGACAAACATGGGTGCACACGGATTGCTATGGTAGGAGGTGGAAAAGCCCCCATCCTCAAAGACAGCAGATAGGCGGGGAACCAGGTTTCCTGTTAGCCATTTCCCTTCTGCCCACTGTGCAGGCAGTGCGGTAGCCTCCTCCCCAGCTACCCCTTCAACATTGCTGATAAGTTCTCAGCCAACAGCAAAGGCGCCTGCAGCCATGCCTCCGATTAATCTTATGAAAACTGCCAGTGAATCAACTTTTCAGAGGCTGGCTCAACCAAGAAAGGAGGATGTGGCTCACAGTTGGAGACAGAGTATTAGCTGGTGGCACCAAGACTGGTGTAGTCTGGTTTCCTGGGGAAACTGACCTTGCCGAGTGTGGATAGTGTGGTACGGAGCTAGACGCGTCACCTGGGAAGAACAGCGGTGCTGCCTCTGGAATGAGGTGTTTCAGTGTTGACCCAAGTGTGGCTTGTTTAGCCAGCCGTGGTGGCCCACGCCTGTAATCCCAGCACTTGGGAAGCAGAAGCAGGTTGACTGCTGCAAGATTGAGGCCAGCCTGGGCTGCAAAGTGATTCAAGGCCAGCCTGAACTGCACAGTGAGACCTTGTCTCAAAAAGACCTCCCCCTCAAAAAAAGGCTTTTATGCTCTCGTCCAAAAGTGGCCAAGACTGGCTTCTCTTTAACTGCACCAGCCAAGCCAAGACCAGTACCATCTTCTACTATTTTTTTTTTTTTTTTTTTTGCTACCAGAAATTGAACTCATGATCTCATGCTTGCCAGGCAGGCACTGTGCTGCTGAGCTGTATCACTAGCTCCAAGGCCAGTACCATGAGGCATATGATGGCCACTATACCTGGCAGCCTACTGTACACCCCCTCTGTCTCCTCTCAGTTCCATGAATTTGGTGACCTCTCCCATGAGCATCAAGCCCAGTTAGACAGGACTGTGGGCTAGACCTTTGCCTGCTATGCTCACATGGTCTCTGGTACCACTACCTTCCAGTAGGCACTAAAGGAGAATTAGCAACATTGAATAGCTGCTGGCTAAGCATGATCTGGCGTGGGCTGAGGTGGCCAAGACCACCAGCCATGAGGGGGAGATAGAGCAGGAGCTAGCCATAGCCTGGGGTGGGGATGAACATGTCTTGGATTTGGAGGCCAAGATGGACCAGCTGAAAAAGTGGTGGAAGCAGCTGACAGGAAGAAGGTAGGGTTTCTCAACCAATTGAAGAGGATAAAAGGAAGGTCAAGGAACTTTAGTTCTGGGTTGAAGAATAATCAATTACGAAAGGCGATTTTGAGATAGCTACAGTGTAAGAAAGTCATGTATAGTGGACTAAAAAACCCCAAAAAACCTAGCATTGAGAGTACAGGAAATAACTGAACTCTGAGGAAGACGAGTCCAGTAAGTCTGCTGCAGATGTAGGTACGTTGCTTTTCCTTTTGCAAGAGGTAAGCTCTTCGCGAGAAAAGTTAGAAGTCACCCACAGTGACAACCGGAGATAAATAGCTTCTCTGAAGGGTCACTTTGGAACAGGAATAGACATATCAGAAGGAGGTAAAGGCTCTGCACACAGCCACAGAGAAGCTTTCCAAAGAGAACAAGTTCTTGAGAAGCAAACCAGACAATGAATTCAGATATAGTAGTTCTATGGCAGTCCGAACTCAAGACTGCCACTAAATCTCACCATCAGGCCAGAGAGGAGCTGAAAGTCTCTCTTTTTTATTTTTTAGGTTTACTATTTTTTAAAAATTTCATTTTAAAGAGAGAAAACAACAAAAGAAATACAGAATTTCAAAACAAGAGGATAGAAAATTAACAATGGTTGTTATATTACATATTGTTATCTTCAAAGTAGTTGCTCGGATTACCAGACATAGGCATGCAAGATTGATCAATTAAAACAATAACTGTTCCTTTCAATAAACCAGTAGAAATTAGTAGTATAATTAGCTAGTGTGTGTGTGTGTGTGTGTGTGTTTTCCTTCTTTTCTCCTTTCCTCCATCCCAGTTGTTCGTTCTTTAAAAAAAAAAAAAGATAAACGTGAAGGTCTCTTTTGGCAAAGGGGTTGGAACGGAGATGGCAGAACTTACTGAGGCTTGATGCAGAAGATGGAAGAACTGAGAACACAGGCTGCAAAAGCTCTGTGCTCTAGATGACTGTATGAGCTCCCATCCTTGATAGGGACTCCACACTCAAAGTCCAGTCATCCACTGTCATCAGCCCTTCCACTCATTCCACTTATGTGCCTGTTTCTCCCATGAGGGTTCAAGCCCTGGCTGAATGGACATTACTCTCACTGCATGGCTTCTTCCTCTTCAGGTTAAAGTTCAAATGGATGACTGTTTTCCAAGCTGTATATATTTTGATTCAAGTAAATATTTTTGTAATGAAGACTAGGTAAATTTGGTACTGACATTGGAAAATTTCCTACATCGCTAATCTATAGGGAGAGAAAGGGGTTTCACTTTATTACAAAGAATAATCCTTGCTAATGTCACTAATTTATTTCTGCTTTTTAAAGATGGATCATATGTGCATAGCAAGTTCAGTGATAAATATTAATAATTGTGTACAAAAAAGTATTGTTTTTTTTTTTTTTTTGTCTTTTTGAGACAGGTTCTCACTGTGCAGTTCAGGCTAGTCTTGAACTCACTTTGTAACCCAGGCTGGCCTTGAACTCACAACAATCCTCTTGCCTCAGCCTCCCAAGTAATGGGATTACGGGCGTGAACCACCATGCCAGACAAAAATATCTATTGTTAAAAACTTTATTTTGTAAACAGACTAATATGTCCAGAGAATAGCGTTTATAAAGAGCATTTATAAAGGTCAGATTACTAAAATGGGGAGTCTGCATTCCACTTTGTATCCAGCATTGCGCTTAATCTTCTGATTTTTAAGTTGAGAAGAACATATCTATTTTGATTTCACATAATCAGGGTTCAGTGTTAGTTTCTGTACGCTAGCAAAATAACCAGCCAATTCTGTTTATTTTTTGGTACGGGGAATCAAACTCAGGATCTTATGCTTGCCAGCCAAGCACTTGTGGCACTGAGCTCTATCCCTGGCCCCTTCTTCTGCTATTGTAAGTGTCAAAATAAATGGCAATTCCTCCCAATTTATGATGCTCCTGGCATATTCTCCATGGTTGGTTTAGGAGGACAAATGTGTGCACAGTGAAAACCAGAACTAGGGCCATGTGAGTGGAACCATGATTGGTTTCAATAAGGAACTTAGGCAGAGTGAACTTAAATTATAAGAAAGGTAGGTAAGGATTGTATTGAAAGCGTGATAGCTTTCAGACAGTGAAATAACTAGAGTCTGTTCTAGCTAAAAACAGTGACTAATATGACAAAGTAGACATTGTTAAATTGAGCTCAGTTGAATCTGTAGGTGTCAGGATATTTTTTCATTTTATTAGAGAACCTTGTATATATCAACTATAAACGTATTGGTACACAGTTTGAAGAAAGTATGTTAAACACATTGGAGTGCCTTCAAGAAAACCTTTATTTTGTAATTTTAAAAACTCTCCTTTACTAATACTATCAAAGCATTATTTCATATCCTCCTTGCTTTTTTCTTTCTTAAAAATGCACAATATTCCCATTAGGTAGTGCAAATGACCTATGGATGATAACCACTGAAACCATGTTCCAATATGAATATGGATGGCAGGATGCTAGGCTGGTATACAAATGAACCTTCCAATAGTAACTCATTTGTGAGCTAAACTGCCCTAAGATTTATAAATTAATGGAAACTCCATTAGTCATAGCCCCAACCACTGAATCCTAGTTATTTTAGGGCTGGGATGGGACTTAGTGGTGAGCACCTACCTAGCGTGCATGAGGCCCGGGGTCCAACTGGGGCACCATGTCAACATGAGTTAACTTCAGTGCAGTAACTTTCTAAGGTTCTGCACACTGTCTTATATAGGACCCTTTCAAAAGGCTGCGTGGAAAATTAGTCTATGAAACTTTCAGCAGAGACAACAGTAGTGTTTCAAACAGAAGGATATTCAGAAAGAGAAACAGTGACCAAGAAATGTGGTTTTGATGATTTAGTAGTTCTAGTAATCAAATAATGGTGATTTGGACGTCTGCCTGTACTATACATAGGGGAAAATTGTCAAAATAACTGGTGCTGACAATTCCCTTGATCAAGAACTCAACTTTACCAGTAGATGTCGCCACAGTCAGACATTATTTTTAGAAAATTAAGATGAACTCGCTAGAACTTGAGAGAGGAAAAACAAACAAAATCTTCTATATGTGAATGACATACTCCCTTCTTTAAAAAAAATAGGCATCCAACAGAGGCTTTCATGGACAATTAATATGTTTTAATTATTCTGCCTTAAAATCTTTATGAATGAGTTGTTTTAACAGGAATAAAGAGGAAAAACTAAAGTTTGCAAAATAAAAGTGATCTGTAAGACAGTGTGAGAAAAGTATAAAAGGAAACTCTGCCAGGAATCCAGGAGAAGCATGAAGATTCAGGCAACTCAACTGCACAGATATCACACAGGCCCTGTTCCTGCCAGGCACTGAGCTGAGTTCTACTGGAAACAGGGAAGAGACGGTGGGTCCTGCAGCTCCATGAGAAATATAATGTTCTGTTTTCCATTAGTGAAATGAAGGAGGGGGGCTTTGCCTGGCCCAACAGACAGATAAAAGTTCTAAAATTAAGGTGAAGGAGTCAAGAAACACCTTTCAGCACTTGTCCTTCAACATAGAGTTTCTATTACATTATTATTATTGTTATTATTATTATTGTAGTAGTAGGGACTAAATTCAGGGTTTGCACATGCTAGGTAACCACTGTCCAACTGAGCTACATCCCCAAGTACCACTGAGCTACATCCGCAGCCCTTACTCTGCTTTTTAAAACTTCTGTTCTCCTGCATATTAAATAAAGACATTAGGTAGACAGTTGATCAACCTGGCGAATTATTGAGAGATTTGATATACTGATTATATGTGACAATATGAATTGGCACATTGTGTGTCAAGTCTCTTATTTAATCCACCCAAGAGCTCTTTGAGGCCGAAATTTTTAGGAATCTTTTTTTTTTTAATTTTAAAAAATAAAAGCCCAAAAATATATTAACAAACAGACACAAATTAGCATAAGAAATAATACAATCAAAACTGATTTACAGACAAGGTGACATGGACTCAACAATGGTTGTTGCTTTACTTGTTGGTATCTTCAAAGTGTATATACATGAACACAGATACAGACATGCGAAACTGGTCAAACAATCATCTCAACAACAGAAAAACAAAAAACAGGGAACAAAATCCAAAAATAAATAAATAAAATAAAAACCAACAATAGTTGCTGCTTTGCGTATTGATATCTTCGAAGTGTGTGCTCAGGATAACACATACAGACATACAAGATTGATCGAACAACCCGTCATCAACTATTCCTTACCATCAAGTGATATAATACAATAATAGAACCATGTTAGCCCTCCTGCACATATGTATAAACATATATACATACATACATTTTTGCCTCTTTCTTTTCTCCTTTCCCTCGTCCCATCTGTTCTTTGTTTTTGAACAGATTTCCTTCATGTCTCTTAGTTTATATTCCCACCCTCAGGTTCTTACACCAGTGATACAATACGTTGCCTGCACATGTACCGCTGATTTATTTCACTTATGAGTATGGCCTCCAGTTTTGACCATTTGCCTACAAAGTCCCCCAAACTGTCTTTCTTTATAGCTGAATAATATTCCGTTATATAAAAATGCCACAATTTTTTAATCCAGTCTTCTGTGGATGGACACTTGGGTTGCTTCCACATTTTAGCTATTACAAATTGCGCTGCTATAAACATGGGTGCACATATATCAGAGTGATATGATGTTTTCAGATCTTCTGGGAAAATACCCAGAAGGGGAATAGCTGGTTTGAATGGAACCTCTAGACCTAGTTT